>WNWK01034085.1:0-20669 GCA_009830355.1 Cherax destructor | reverse complement strand
CCCCCAACACACCACCAGTGTCTGGAGGGTTTTGGGCACTTCCGATGTTGTATTTTCGGGGGGAACAGGGGGAAGACAAGACCCCAGGCCCTTCCTATAAATATTACATGTATTTACATTACGTATAAGAATTAGCCCGAGTAATGAAAAAAAAAAAAAAAAATTTTGTGCGTGTATGTCACAATGCTGCATTAACCAATATTTTTATTAACACAGCATTGGTTAAAGAATTTTGCATTAAATCCATAGGAATCATACAGCAGTAGCAAGGGAAGTTACAATAATTAGGTTTGATCCAAGGATAGGACAGGATCTTCAGATCAATAACCTTTCACTGGCATCAAGGTGTCCCTATGAAGGCTGTTAACCAGTGGAACTCTTCTTTGGGAAAAAAAAGTTGGTCAGCAGGCCACCAGCAGCAACAGTCTAGTTGACCAAGAAACCAGACATGCCTACCCCAAAATTGGGCTCTGGGAGTTGAAAACTCCCAAAACTCAAAGGTATACCTGAACCAAAATACTACTGTATACCCTTCAAACATTACTACTTCTATACCTTGTGGAATTTTATTGCTGCACCAACATGGGAAAATATTTGGCATACAGAAAACACAATTTTCAATAAAGCTATAGAAAACAACACATTGATATTAAAAAAAACTTATGAAACAGTTTGGCTTTAGGTCAGTATGATTCTGTATATCAAATATATCAAGCTCCTGTGACAAGTCGTGGAAACTGTATGAAAATACACAGACCGAGTTTTTTTACATCTTACACAAGTTTGGCTTGATCAAATGATTGATTTACGAGTATTGTTTAATTTTTAGCCCGTTAATAGTGTTATGTCTAAATCAGATGCATTATTATATTCATGTGGAAGTCCTAATGCTTTAATGCTCAATTTTACCATGAATACACAATTCCTAAGTGTCTATCTTGTATGCTGCTAAAATTATATATACAGTAGGACTCCACTTATATGGCAGGTTAGGTTCCAGCTATCGCTGGAAAGCAGAACACCATTTTTTCCACTTATAAATGCGCATATAAATGCCAGACAACAAGTTTAACTAACTTATATTAAATTAGTAATAGAACTAGGCATTAAAAACACAATAAAAGTAAAATACATAACAGTACATTCATTACTTACCTTAAAATATTTGTAGTCTTATTAATGTAGAGTGAGAGGTGAGTAGTAATTTATTTGTAGGAAGTCAGGTGTAGGTTGCCTTGGCTCCTGTCCCAAACTTAATATCGATATTTAAAGGAGCCCAAAGAGATAAAATACACGTACAGTACACGCATTATTTACCTTAAAATATGTTAGTCTTAATGTTGGCCCAGAGTAATATTTATTTGTAGGAAGTCAGTGTAGGTAGCCGGTAACGCAGATTCATACACGTTTTCTCTGGTGCTGGACCAGAGAAAATGTAATGTTTTCCTCTGCCCGGCTAGCACACCTCCATAGCATATAAACATAGCATGTTTATATGCTATGTAACATGTTTCTTATATAATTTTGAAGAAAATATCATAGATGGATTAATGAAAATGTCTATATTAATGTAAAATAAGACATTTAATGTGCCCAAGAGTGATTATTATTACGTACTATTAGTATTACTATGGCGTTAAGACTAGAGGGACACTCTTAGTAATTTTAATATGTACCTGCATGCCAGCACAGTGTGTAAGTATATACAGTGGACCCTCGTTATCGAATACGAAGTCGCATAATTTGAAGAAATTGAGTGCATGTGGAAGTGTATTTGGGTCTGAAAGAGAGACCACGTGACATTATTTCTAAGGACGTAATTCATTGCAATGGCACTTGAGTAGGCTTCTGGGATGAAGTTTTTCGTTAACCGAGGGTCCACTGTACAGTGGACCCCCGAGTTTCGTAGAAAACTTCACTCCTGAAGTCTGCTCAAGCGCCATTCCGAACGAATTTACTCCCTTAAGGAAAATGTCACGTAGGTTAGTCTATTTCAGACCCCCAAAATACACTTCCACAAGCACTTACAATATTATACTTACATAATTGTACGATTCCGGGTTTACGAAACTCGGGGTCCACTGTATTTAGGTACAGGTACACAAATATTATTATCAGAGAACATATAAAATATGCAATAACTTTAAAACACTTGAAATTTTGGGAAGTTTCCAGACATAATAGAGAGATATGCTCATGGAGAATGTAAACAAACCAGGTGGGGGTGCGCCGTATTAGAAAGACGGGTTGCCGTATAGCGAGTTTTGGTCATAATTTGAAATCACCGTATTAGCGGAACGCAGTAAAGCGGGCCCTACTGTATACGTATATAAAAAATAGCAAGAGAAAAATACTGTGCATATTTTTTTTAATATACACATGTATGTATACACATCCATCTGAGTTTTCTTCTATTTTCTTAATAGTTCTTATTCTTATTTATTTATTTCCTTTCATCTCCATAGGAAAGTGAAAAAGAATCCTTCCTTCGTAAACCATAAATGTCATAAGAGGCAACTAAAATGCTGGGAGCAAGGTGTTAGTAACCCCTTCTCCTGTATAAATTGCTAAATGCAAAAAGAACAACATTTTTATAGTTTTCTTCTTTGTCAGGTCACCCTTCCTTTGTGGAAGATGGCTGGTATGTTGAATTCATTTTATTTTTAACCAAGACCAGCATCCACAACATAGTAAATAGGCAGTGAAGTGTGTTGTCTAGTGTTACCCCACCATGGGGCCCACTGATGGTTATGGGGACCATCACTACTGCCACCCATTCTCAGACCAGACCTCAAACTGGAAAGGAAATGTTACAAGAAAAATGACTACTTTATTAAGAAACACAGGAAAGCAAAGTATCTATTGAATGTAGGTCGAAATGTATAATATTTACCTGTTGGCTCACATATTTGTGGACAGAAAAATAAAAAAAAGACCAGCAGGCCTGCCTGCTGGAAGCCAGGAAGACGCATACAGTGTATCACACACACACACACATACAACAGGCCTAGTGTCTAATCGACATGTGCCTAGGACAAAATGGTAACTAACATTATGTTGTAATTATACAACACAATGCATATTTTGAAAGGTGAACGTCTACTCAGAATGTAATTCTTACAAAGATTTAAGTACCACAACCTCCCTTTTTTTTACACTTTCTTTGAGTGAAGTGGAGTGGAAAATGACAAACCTATTTATTACTGGGAAAAAAGTTATGCCAGTTTGCCCTCAGCCATGACCAGTCTTGTGATAATTATTCTGTATATACAATATATAAAAGATAGA
This sequence comes from Cherax destructor, assembly GCA_009830355.1. Lineage (NCBI taxonomy): Eukaryota > Metazoa > Arthropoda > Malacostraca > Decapoda > Parastacidae > Cherax > Cherax destructor. The sequence goes on along the minus strand of WNWK01034085.1, from coordinate 17,381 downwards.
AGGTACTGTATTGAAAACTGTATATAAAAATCTACTGTAATGTATACAACTACAAGTCCACAGAGCAAATGCACAATGTGGCTGCTACAAATCTACAGAGTAAATGTTGGTGTTACATTGATGTAAGTTGCACAGGTAAAAACTACCATACAGCCAACCCTTGCATGCACTACAATACATGCAAAACCCATAGTATGCACACCATTTTGCATTTAATATCCACTATTTTATGATTACAGCATCTAAACAATTTGTTTTCTGAAGGTGAGAATGGGTTGTGAGCAATACAGCTAAACACCCTAAGTGGAGAAGCTTAATGTATCGGGAAAACAAAATAAGCGTACCTTCTGCCAGTGGGCTGTGGAGAGGAAAATGAAAAACTTGATTCATATGCAGAGCAGTTTAATAAATAGTAAAGTAGAAGAGTAAAAGAATAAGATAGATTACAAAAGATGACAACACTGACAGAGAAAGAGGAGGACATTAGCAGCAGTCTCTAGAGGACAAGTTTTTAAGAGGAAATTTGATGACTACATGATCATCTAAGTTGTGATGCCTATGTAGACCTGCAGGCCACTAACAGGAACAACCTGGTTGAGCAAGCAGCCAAAAAGAAGTCTGGTCTCAGGTCAGGTTGTGGAGGTAGAAACCCACTGAAACCAGTCACAGTCAAGATATGTTACCATGCCAGATTATTATATTCATAGGAAACCGTTATCCCTATAGGGGTCATCTAGTATGTAGGTAATGGGAAGTAAGTCTGATCCAAGGTAGGGAGGGGTAGTTCCAATTCTCTGGATCAAGAGCCCTTGACCATCATCAAGGCCCCTCTCATCTTTCCCTTGAAGAGTAGGGTGTCAGGAGCCAGACCCAAAAAAATAGCAAGTCCTCTTACACACTGAAGCCTCATGCAATTACACTCTATAGTAGAGCACAGTGAGAGAAACTTGATGGCTGCAGGTCTCTGAAATATCCCTGTCAGAAATTAAACCACTTTTCTTCAAATTAATTTAGGTCTTATGATAGGTAAATGGACACAGATGCAACTAATGTGACATTTTATTGTGGCAACGATTCACTCTCCAGCTTTGTAAATGTACTATGGCTTGACAAAACTCTTGGAAAGCAAAATGTTGCTACAATAAAATGTCACATTAGTTGCATCTGTGTCCATTTACCTAACATTTTGTTGGTAATTCTACCATTACTACTTTAGGTCTTGCTGCATAATAAAAAAATTAGCTGTTCTTATGTGGAATTATTAATTCCATGGGCATCTTCTTCCTTAGTAGTAGACAAGCTAATTTAGATTAACATCTGCAAAATTTAAATACACAATTATAAGCTCAAATTATGCTAGAACACTCAGCTTAGAGGCACATGCACTACGGAAAAGGATGCACAAAGTTTGGGACACCAAACTAGCAATGTTGCATAGTGAGACACCTTATAAGAGCAGTATTATGCAGTAAATTAAATGGAAAATTAAAAGCATTTCTAAAAATGCCTTAAAAAAAGCAATGGGTAAACTTAAATGTTAAAGTATAAGTTAAGTGTTGTACAGTGCATAAAAATCTTAAAAATAAAAACAGGTAAGAAAATCTGATATAATACAAAATTATAGCAAGGAGCATACTATAATGGTAAGTGGGTTTGTGTCAACCATCTTTGATGTTTGTTTTAATGTCACCTTTGCACCATTTATAAAATTTTCGTATATTTTCAAATGTTTATACAATAGTGTACTACTGTGTATTGTAATAAACAGAACAGAGGAAATCAGCTCTAATATACATCATTTAGGCATGCATACTGGTCAGAGAGCTCATCTAAGTCTGAGTCATCAGTAAACAAGTATGTCGCTGAGTGAGGAGAGGCTGTACGTATTACACGCACGAAAAAAATGATAATGTATAATTCGTAACAGAAAAATAATTAAAGTAAATTGAAAAAATAATAAATTAACATAATTTAAGAATAGCACATGATGAAGGTAACAAGAGAGACAAGTTATCTGAACTGTGTTGTGGAGGAAGGAAGGACGGACAGTGCCTGCACTTTGGGTGCGCTGCAGTTCAGTCGTTTTAGTTGTGACATCCATGAACAGCTATTAAATGAGTAACAATTAATGTGTTTCTTTGGGGTACTACCTTGGTGAAAAATGGCCAAAACAGCTAAAATTCATAGGAGTTATTTTCATTCTAATCATGCAACTGTATCTATATACAGTGGACCCTCGGTTAACAAAAACTTCATCCCAGAAGCCTGCTCAAGTGCCATTACCGAACGATTTATTTCCTTAAGAAATAATGTCACGTAGGTTAGTCTATTTCAGACCCCCAAAAATACACTTCCACATGCACTTACAATATTATACTTACATAATTGTACGATTTCCGGGGTATTCGTTAACCGAGGGTCCACTGTACAGTTGCACGATTAAAAAAAAGAAATTGCACAAATTGGATGCAAGTAAATGGTATTCTCTTTATAATGTAAATGGACACTTGGTGGTTCTTATCTGGTGTATGGTAGAGACATGACCACCGAGATCCTGCTGTTCAACATGTATGGGCACTACCCAGTTACCATTCCGTGAAAAAGCATTAAATGAAAATCATTTTCCCATAGTGTATACATTCCAACAATAAAAGAAGCCATCAAAATTATACAAAAAATTATACAAGACCACAATAAATATAGATAACACTTTATAATCTCAAACAGCAATGTAAATTTTCTGTTTTTAACATATCTTGACACCAATCAGCTGTGTGTAATGTGGATGTAATAGTTTGAGTGGTCGATACAATATCTCAGTGGTCGATACAATATCTTCAACTACCTAGGTCTGCACCACACCACCTCATAGCTGCAAACATTTACACTACCCCATAAATAAATATCTATTAACTGATGTGAAGGTTTGACACCCCATTATCACCCAGCTTAAGCTATATTGATAATCAATCGCTGTGAAGATTTCCAAATATTTCCACGTTGCGACACTCTTTCAATCAACCAGTGACTGATGACAACATAAGGATAAAGTTACTTAACAAATAAAACATCCCCCTTTTTAACAATTTATAATATACGAATATTAAATGTTCATTACATCGATGACCGTATTCTATTATTATAATATTTGTATTATCCTTATTATTAAATTCTTGGGGAAATGCTAAACCTATAGGGAGTCATACAGTGCCAAGATAACAGGTGGGGATCAGGTTTAAGCTGCAGAAAGGGAGAGTAACTCCAAATCCTTGGTTCAAGAGCCCTTCACCAGCATCTAAGGTCATTTTTCTTTAAACTCCTGGTCTTTACACCTTATGGAAGGAATTCTTCGTGTGTGTCCTTCACAATCGTTGGGAAAACTATAGAATATTATATTTGACTTATTATCTTGCCAATCACTACACCCAACAGCACAACAAAAGCAGTAACCATTGTATAGGCTTACAGTAAAGTCTCAATATAAAGGGCAAAATCCACTGGGTAAATTGCACTTTGAACTCCTTTATTTTAAATGTTTAAAATAAACATTTAAAATAAACATAATTTTTTTTGTAAATGAGATTGAAATAAATACAGTGGACCCCCGGTTAACGGCCGGCTCCAAACACTAACAATTATGTAAGTGTATTTTTTTAAGTGCTTTTGTAAGTGTATGTTTGGGGGTCCAAAAGGACTAATGTAATTTACATTATTCCTTATGTTAATAAATTCGTTCGGTAACGGCACTTGAACAGCATTCTGGAACGAATTATGGCCGTTAACCGGGGGTCCACTGTATATCCAAAAATTGAGTAACATGTAGAAAGACCTTCATAAATTTACTTTTTAAACTTCATTTTTCCCTTTCCCCAAAAAAAATCACTCTATAGAGGAGCTTTATAAGTGAGCTAACTGTATAGAGTACTTAATATATATATTTTTTTTTGGCTATTTTGTAAATAGTATTAAGTATGTACTCTATAGAGTACATACTTAATATTTTCTTTTTGGCTATTTTGTAACATTCTGATTTAATGAACATTTTGACAATCCCCACAATTAGTCTGTTATATCAAAGGTTCACTCTAGAAAAGTGAAAGAAATCTCACACATATATGCACAGTATGTGTATTTGAGTGTGAGTGCAGGTACACTGTGGCTAATAGAAGGAAAGTTAGTAATCTGTGACATAACATGCAAAATCTCAGCATAATGCTGGGTAAATGACAAGCATTTGGAAGACTATTACAGGTATTGTACAATGATGAAAAATTAAGTCACGCTAACATGGCAGGAACAATTCACATATAGGGACCCCAATTCTCAAACCAAAAACCATAGCATTAAAATTTAGTTAAAGGCCCATCACTCAAAAAAGCAGAGAAATTTATGACTGCAACAGTAGAACAACTCATTAAATTTAACATACAGATACAAAACCAAAAATAACACACAAGAATACTACTCAAACTAGAAACACTACTAATTTATAGTTTCAAAAAAAAAAAAAAAAAAAACCTGGGACATTTGGAATCCTGAAATTAATTTGATGGGACACCACCCCTAAAGCCAGGACGACTGGGATCCCTACACAGATAACTCGCACTCTAGGAGAGGAAAATTTTGACCACAATGACTGGACTAAAATGTCATCCCAAGTTTCCTCTAATAAGTGCAGGTTATTTGTGAATTGTAGAGTGATTGTTACCAAGAGGAATCATGCTGGTGCAGGATCACACATCTTCAACACAGAATCATAACAAACAGGCAGCTTCCATCTCCAGCAATGGCAATAATGACTAAGATGATGCACACTTTCAAACAAATTAAAAGTTAAAAAAAAAAAAAAAAAAAGCCACAATAGGCAGTAGTCCTCATTTACAACAAGGATGAATATTTCAGTTAAAATTAATAATAGTGGTCTTCAGTGTCTTTAAAAAACAATGAAATTTTGTATATACACTGTACATATACTTAATTATAAAACTAAACAGGGGCCTCCAACTAACAAACAGTTGCATTCCAAATGCTCCACCTAGTTGTTTTTAACTTGAAATTTCTTTCTTATAAAAAATAATAGTACAAAATATGGTTTAATGTCACATTTCCGTAACTGAACATCAACTGGGTAAACCAATTACAGTCGGTTCTTTTATGAAGCTCCTCTATATAACGTTTTTCTTTTTGTAAATTAATTTAAAAGTACATCCAAAACTGTATAGCATGTGGAAAGTCTTTTATAGTATGGACTATTCATTTTGGATTCACTTTTTCAATTGCATTTACAAAGTCATACAACATATATAGAGGTGCTTTATAAGGAGCCCACTGCATTTCTAAACAGCATTTCTTATATACTGTGCCTCATTCTTAACTAAAGTGTTAGCTAGTTAGGGACCACCTATGTCAGATGCTAAGTTAGTGTAAAGCTCAGCACAGTCACTATAAGTGTAGAGTACTCACTATGTAGAGTGTAGAGTACTCTCGCTATGTAAGGTGTAGAGTACAGTCTTAGTCATTATGCTCAAGAGAGAACTCCAAGCTACTATACATACTGAGGTATGTAACTTACATCCTCCGTCTGTTTCTCTTCTGCCTTATTCATTATTGAAGAGTATCAATAAACCTACAAGAGAAGTGCAAAATTACAGAATTAGATAAAATGCACAGAGAATACTACAGTCACAAGTAAAGCAAATTACCTAATAAGCAGAGACCGAGATTTATGATGTTGACATTATTTTTATTTTATTATTATTATAATATTAATGGAGAAGCACTAAACCCTTAGGGGTCATACAGCACCTGAAGAATGTACAATAATCAGTTTTGATCAAAGGAGTGTAGGGGTAGCACCAATTCTCTGGATCAAGAGCACTTCATGAGCATCAAGGCACACCCACTGAAGGAAAAAATGTCAACACAGATGCTACTTTAAGGTTATTCCAGATTAGATTTAAACCTCAGTAATTGTTACTGATGGGTGGTCTAAAAAGAGATGTGAGCATATGCTAGGACAACTTGATCTCAAGACCAATATTTTCTAATAAATACGTCCGAGTGTTTGCTCACGTGTGTTTTTAAACCAACCCTAGGGCAATAATATTTTTAACTGATTACAATGACCTTTTATTTAATACAACTGATAAGTGTTCTGATAGAGAGAACTTCCTTACTGAAAGCATTGATCTTTTCTGCCGAGGAATAAAATGCTTATACTATATACTGTACAGAGGCAGCTTCTATTGTCATAATAAAAGCTACTTCCACATGCGTCTTTTATTCCATTCTGTCGGCATATTGCCCTTCAACTACAAATCCACTACACAACACTAACTTCAAATTTTATAATTATCACTCCATCTTAGAAACCGATTTTCTTTTTTTTAACAAGCTGGCCATCTCCCACCGAGGCAGGGTGACCACCGAGCCATTACACCCCTGCCTGTGGTCACAGGCATCTGCAGATCACTTCTCAAGTGAATATCCCAGTAAAACTGATGAAAATAGTTACATTAATAAAAAATGATAGACCCTTATCTTTTGTGCACAAAAATTAAACAGCTTCAAACTAGCCTGGTTGAACTCTAATGTAACATAATCCTACCTAATGATGGAAAGTAACCATAGGCAAATTTAAATATTTAAAAATGGTAAATTGCAACACTGAATTATATATTCAATTTGTGCTATTTACACTCGGTTTTTAGTCATAAAAAAATTAGCACCATTTGAACCTCTATCAAAATCGTGCCTGCCATCTAGACCAAGCTGTCAAGTGCTGATGACAATAAGGTTAAAGAATGAATACTGTACATCAAATACCCCTGGTCAATAACTGGACCCACTTCTCTAACAATATGTAATAAAACATCAATATTATGACTTGTGAGCACAAACGTTAGGCCAAACACATCTAATTTGCTTATTTTTTTTTTATTAACACATCGGCTGTTTCCCACCAAGGCAGCGTGGCCCGAAAAAGAAAAACTTTCATCATCATTCACTCCATCACTGTCTTGCCAGAGGTATGCCTACACTACAGTTATACAACTGCAACATTAACACCCCTCCTTCAGAGTGCCGGCACTGTACTTCCCATCTCCAGGAATCAAGTCCGGCCTGCCGCTTTCCCTGAATCCCTTCATAAATGTTACCTTGCTTACACTCCAACAGCACGTCAAGTCCTAAAACTATTTGTCTCCATTCACTCCTATCTAACACGCTCAGGCACGCTTGCTGGAAGTCCAAACCCCTCACACACAAAACCTCCTTTACCCCCTCCCTCCAACCTTTCCTAGGCCGACCCCTACCCCACCTTCCCTCCACTACAGATATATACACGCCTGAAGTCATTCTATTTCGTTCCATCCTCTCTACATGTCCAAACCATCTCAATAACCCCTCCTCAGCTCTCTGGATAATAGTTTTGGTAATCCCACACCTCCTCCTAATCTCCAAACTACGGATTCTCTGCATTAGTATATTCACACCACACATTGCCCTCAGACACGGCATCTCCACTGCCTCCAGCCTTCTCCTTGTTGCAACATTCACAACCCATGTCTCACACCCATACAAGAGCATTGGTATAACTACTCTCATACATTCCCCTCTTTGCTTTCATGGATAAAGTTCTTTGTCTCCACAAACTCATCAGTGCACCACTCACCTTTTTCCCCTTGTCAATTATATAATTTACCTCATCTTTCATAGACCTATCTGCTGACAAGTCCACTCCCAAATATCTGTATACATTCACCTCCTCCATACTCTCTCCCTCCAGTCTGATATCCAATCTTTCGTTACCTATTTTTTTTGTTATCCTCATCACCTTACTCTTTCCTATATTCACTTTTAATTTCCTTCTTTTACATACCCAACCAAACTCATCAACCAACCTCTGCAACTTCTCTTCAGAATCTCCCAAAAGCACAGTGTCATCAGCAAAGAGCAACTGTGACAACTCCCACTTCATGTTAGATTCTTTATCTTTTAACCCCACACCTCTTGCCAACACCTGAGCATTCACTTTTCTTACAACTCCATCTATAAATATGTTGAACCATGGTGACATCACAAATCCCTGTCTAAGGCCTACTTTTACTGGGAAATAATCCCCCTCTCGCCTACATACTCTAACCTGAGCCTCACTATCCTCGTAAAGACTCTTCACTGCTTTCAATAACCTATATCTCCTATTCCATAAATTTGCAACATCTGCCACATTGCCCCCTTATCCACCCTATCACACGCCTTTTCCAAATCCATAAATGCCACAAAAACCTCTTTATCCTTATCTAAATACTGTTCACCTATATGTTTCACTGCAAACACTTGGTCTACACACCCCCTACCCTTCCTAAAGCCTCCTTGTTCATTTGCTATCCTGCTCTCAATCTTACTCTTAATTCTTTCAATAATAACTCTTACCATACACTTTACCAGGTATACTCAACACACCCTATAATTTTTACACTCTTTTGCCCCCTTTGCCTTTATACAAAGGAACTATGCATGCTCTCTGCCAGTCCCTAGGTACCTTACCCTCTTCCATACATTTATTAAATAAAAACACTAACTACTCCAAAACTATATCCCCCACCTGTTTTAACATTTCTATCTTTATCCCATCAATCCCAGCTGCTTTACCTCCTTTCATTCTACCCACTGCCCCACGCACTTTCCCCACACTCGCAACTGGTTCTTCCCCACTCCTATAAGATGTTATTCGTCTTTGCCCTATACACAAAATCACAGCTTCCCTATCTTCATCAACATTTAACAATTCCTCAAAATATTCCCTCCATGTTCATGATACTTCTAACTCTCCGTTTAATAACTCTCCTCTACTATTTTTAACTAACATATCCATTCGTTCCCTAGGCTTTCTCAACTTATTAATCTCGCTCCAAAACTTTATTTTCAACAAAATTTGTTGATAACATCTCACCCACTCTCTCATTTGCTCTCTTTTTACATTGCTTCACCACTCTCTTAACCTCTCTTTTTCTCTCCATATACTCCTCCCTCCTTGCATCACTTCTACTTTGTAAAAACCTCTCATATGCTAACTTTTTCTCTCTTACTACTCTCTTTACATAATCAGTCCACCAATTGCTCTTCTTCCCTCCTGCACCCACTTTCCTGTAACCACAAATTTCTCATACATCTTCTACCCCATTGCCTATACGTACTCTCACTAGCCCATCTGTCCTCTAACAGTTGTTTATATCTTACCCTAACTGCCTCCTTCTTGAGTTTATAAACCTTCACCTCTCTCACTTGCTGCTTTCATTTTCCTTGTATCCCATCTACCTTTTACTCTCACTGTAGCTACAACTAAAAAGTGATCTGATATATCTGTGGCCCCTCTATAAACATGTACATCCTGAAGTCTACCCAACAGTCTTTTATCTACCAATATGTTGTCCAACAAGCTACTGTCATTACGCCCTATATCATATCTTGTATACTTATTTATCCTCTTTTTCTTAAAATATGTGTTACCTATAACCAAACCCCTTTCTATACAAAGTTTAATCAAATGCTCCCCATTATCATTTACACCTGGCTTAATATATAATAAAACTTTTATCTTTGTAATTCTTAGTAAAAAATTTTTTTAGTAAAAATTACAGTATCAGACTTCTTTTTTTGTAAGATTGTTTATAATGCTGAAACAAATAACAAATGAATGATTAAAAACTCACTACACAAAATTACAAAGCAGCAAGACAAGCAATGTGAAGGCATGTAAGCACAACCTTGCCTTAATCAGCTGTGTTCCACACTGACAAACTTATCCATCCTCACCCTACACACACTCAACTCATAGGGGTTGCCAGTCCACTACTCACTACAAGTATCTAACTACATACCTGGTTTCAAACATTTGTATTTTGTATTCATTTTAAGTAATGTACCTTCAAAAATATCTTATGAATTTATGTGCTTATAAATGCACCTATAATTCTTTTTTCCAAGAGGAATAAAACTAATAATTAAATGAATATTAATGAACAATGATAAATTTCTTTGCAATATACATACCGTATGACTATTATTATATTCGTGTAAAAATAAATAACTCCACCTTTTGCTTACCACAGTTTCCCACCTCTTAAGACCATATATAAAAATAAACATTTATCTGTACAGTGAAAAGTACAAACTATGGAAACATGTACTGTCCACCTGTGTCACTATCCAGTGATGTACATGTATCTAGGCATGCAACACATGTTTGTTTTGTCTGTTGCTGCCTTAGTCTCAATGTCCTGTGAGGATAAACGTTTTCAGTCCAAGGATGAAAACAAGAGGATGAAGGGCTTTCAATCCAAGTTACCCTCCTATCCTTGACTCAAACCTGACTATCCCATTCTCCAGGTGCTGTATGACCCCTATGGGTTTAGCTGTACCAATGACTATTGTAATAATATTAATCTAACACAATTCTCATAATAAAATTTACCTGCAATTCTGTATGTACTCTGATGTGAATTCCATTATGTGTTATCTGTTAGTGGTTCTGGGGATTATCTTCCCCAAAGCCTGGTCTTAGACCAGGCTTTGGGGAAGGTCTGGTCTTAGACCAGGCTTTGGGGAAGGTCTGGTCTTAGACCAGGCTTTGGGGAAGGTCTGGTCTTAGACCAGGCTTTGGGGAAGGTCTGGTCTTAGACCAGGCTTTGGGGAAGGTCTGGTCTTAGACCAGGCTTTGGGGAAGGTCTGGTCTTAGACCAGGCCTCCTAGATTAGAAAGGAAATATTAGAGGATTAAAAACTGTTAAGAAGAACATGGGAAAGTAAAGGTATGTATTGTATATAGTGAATATAAGTATGTTTGTAACATTTACCTGTCATACGTATTCACGAGACAAAGAGAAAATCAGCAATCCCATCAGAGTAGTGAAAAAATTAAGAGGTTTGCATTTGAAACTCATGTGACAGGATGGTAGTGGTGTTCGTCCCTGGATGGTGTCTACCAAGCAAGTACCTAGTTGTCAGCAAGGTAAGAGTAACTTTCATCACACTGATGGCTGGTTAATGCAATATACAGTACCAGGCACTGTAACATAATTATGACCATCAAAGCAGACTTAACACCTCTACAGATATACTGCACATACCATTATTATTCTCAACACAACCCCAACAATGTGCCACTAAGCATAACAATGCTTCAAGACAGACATCATCATCATCCACTTTTAATTTCAAATTTGTGCAACTTGTGATTTGTTCCAGACATCGTATTCTAACTTCTTCTCTTCAGTTACCTCAACACATAAGGAATTCTTTGCTTAATTAATTAAAAAACAGAAAAACACAAGAAAATAAATCAATATGTTACTCATTAGTCCTTGGGTTTTCTCTCCTGGAATACAACCTGCACTATCTACCCATGTACTGTGACAAGCACATGACTCTCCACCCTCCTCCCTAACTCATAAAATCACACTCCCCAATTTCAAGAAGAAATGATTTTAACATATTACAGCAGAGGCTAATACAAAAGAGGTATTATCAAGTTGTAAAAAAAGACCATAATGAGAAGAGGAAGAAAAACCAGCACCAGCATAATAATAATAATAATAATAATAATAATAATAATAATAATAATAATAATAACAACAACAGTAAGCAAAATACAGATTGTCATAAAATTGCAATCAGAGCTAAGTATTAATACATTATACATGACATAAATTTTTAAGCAATTTTGAAGGATCATTTTTTTATACGTTAGGCAAACAACAAACACCCGTGACAATGAATGGATTTTCCTATTTTGGATCACCCTGCCTTGGTGGGAAATGACCACTACATAAAAAAAAAGCATATGCATACAGGCACTATTTTTGCATAAACTACAATGTGTGTCAGAAGAAAAGGCAAATCAGAAACTCTTAAAAGAATAAAAGCTACAAAATCTTAGCTGGAACAATTTACTATTTACAAGTTGTAAAAGAAACTTTAGATAATATTTTGGTCTGTCCTGGACTATTATTAAGTCTTGACTCAACAGTGGTCAAGAACAGATTAAACCAAGGAACAGGTGGGATTTGTTTTCCAATTGTGTTATCATGGTTTCGTGAGTCAGGACAGACTGAAATGTTCTCTAAAGGTTTCTTTCCAAATTTTGAGTTAATACTGAACTACCCAATATTTACTGGAAGGTCTGAAAATATGTAGAGTAAATTTTCAACTTAGACTAATAAGGGGCAGCAGGTAGCCAGTAATGTGATCATATACCTTTGATATACCTTTGAAGATTTTCGAGAGTTTCTCTACTCTCTGAGCCCGGCCATGGGCCAGGCTCGTTAGGTGCTTGCCTGGTCAACCAGGCTGTTGCTGCTGGAGGCCAGTGTGTGTGAGAGAGACAAGACAGCTGTGCCATCATTGTGACAATGTCCAATTCTGTGGTCAACAGACTTTGTCCGTTATTTCCAAATCAATTATCCAGCAACTTCTGTGCCATATTTCTGAGGTCTGCTATATCAAAGAGTTACTGTACTGTATTTAAAAGAATATGCATTACTGGGTTCCCAGTTACCACAGACTAAGTGCAGGAAGAATTAATATTTTGTCATGGTAAGATGGTAAAGACAAAGCTACTGATGTACTACAGTATCAGAGTAAATTGAAATTTGAAGGGGAAAACTTTAGATAATATTTTGATCCAGGATGAATAAAAATGTTGTTCAGTTTCCTCTCTAAATTGTGGGTTAACGAGGAATTGCTGCCATGGCATTATAACTTCTGATATATGAAAATTTAGTGTATTTCCAAAAAAGTTTACACTGGCTACTAATAATAAGTGACATGGGCAACAGGCTTACTGGAAACCCGCTGATTATGCTGAACATTTAAATTATTCTAACATATACTTTACCAACAGGACTTAAAACTAAAGAAAATAATAAAGAGGTAAGGTTAAGAGTGATAGAATTCTAAGTTTGATACAACTTGCTAATATTTAGAGATAGTAATCTAAACCGGACTGTCAATTTTGGTTACATCAGTTAATGGGGTTTTTTAGTCTTCCTAGTGCTAGACCATGGAAACAAAACAAATATTTGTAATAAACATAGTACATACAGTCATACCCCGCTTCACGTCATTTTGGCCTATGTCAAATATGCCTTTACGCCACTTTTGTAGAGTAAATTTCAGTTCAGCAAACGTCATTATGTTCGACTTTACGTTACTCAGCAATGTCACCTACGTCATAATTTTTTTAATTGTGTTCATTATTCTTTAAAAAATATGACTTAAATGTGTTTTTAGTGTTCTTTAAGGTTTAGCAATAAATTCTTTCGCAAGTTATTTATGATAGTTTTAGTGTTTGTTGTCATTTTAATCCATTTTTAAGGCATTATGTCTGGTTTATGTCACGGCTCTTGGAACCAATTAATGACGTAGGGCGGGGTATGACTGTATATGCGTGTAACAATACGCACAGGTATTTGTTCAAATTTAAATCAATGTTTAACATGCATAAAATGTAAATTATGTTAAATATTTTTTATTACACATTTTAAAAATAAAAGTATAGTACACTTTTGGTATGATTCTTAAAAATCCTTACAATATGATCAATAGAGAATTAATACCAAGCTCAGTATGAAGAGTATTTGAATGAGGTTCAGCACACGTGTGTGGTTCCTACACTCACATCTTGCTTATCATCTGGAGATAACATCAAGGGAAATTTACAAGTCCATCCAGATGTTATGAACATTCAAGGTAACATCTTTACTACTAACATTAAAGAAAATATAACTCCCAAACACACTTTTACCACCTTAAATTTCACTTTAATTAAAATTTAAAAAGTGGGACTTGGAATGCAAGCTTTATTACTGTATTCATGGGGTAGAGCTAAACCATACGAATGGGTTATGGGAAAGTTGGGGGGAAAAGGTAATGAGGTTTGCTCCAAGGAAGGGGTTGGCAGCTTCAGTTCCTTAGACCAAGAGTCTTTCACCAGACTCAAGGTTTTTTTCCCCCCCATTTTCAACAACATTGCAAAAAATTGTAAAGATCTAAACGTTCCCTGTGACATACCTGTGACCAGTTTCAAGATTATTTCTACTCTCAAAAATAATGCCAAACTACATTGCTGATTGCCTGTTCAATCAGACTGTTGCTACAATCAACCTGCAGACTTGTATATCCACCACCAGGCATTTCAAAAAAAAGTATATGTACTCTAGTTTCCCCTTGAAAACTACAATTTTTAACCTCAATATAAGTCATAATGAATGACTGTCTATGAATAAACAAAAGTATAGACAGGGACTAACTGTGGTTCTGAGAGGACCTGTTATTGATAGGACTACAGTTCAAGTTCCTATCCATTCTTTTGTTTATCCACTTTTACCTCTGTTCTAGCAATATTCATCTAACAATTAGAAAATAAGCAAACTTGGAATTAAATCTCTGCAACTACTGCACATCTTATGTTGTGAAGCACAGTATTGTATACAGTGGTACCCCGAATTTCAAACTTTCTTTGTTCCAGAAGGCTGTTCAAGTGCCGTTACCGAATTATTTTTTTCCCATGAGGAATAATGTAAATTGGTTTAGTCCGTTTCAGACCCCCAAAAATACACTTACAAAAGCACTTACAATAATACACTTACAAAAGCACTTACAATAATACACTTACAAAAGCACTTACAATAATACACTTACAAAAGCACTTACAATAATACACTTTCAAAAGCACTTACAATAATACACTTACATAATTGGTACCAGGGTACCACTGTATATCTATTAATTTTGACATGGCAAACCGGCAACAGTGGTTAGTCTTGGTCCCACAATGACCAACACGGCACTGACGGGGTCATCTTTGACTATGGCCTATATGACGGAGACAGTGGTTAGTCTTGGTCCCATAATGATCAACATGGCACCGACGGGGCCATCTTTGACTAAGACCTATATGAGCGAAAACTTTCCTTGAAGAAAATACCCATCCCTCACCCCATCAGCAATTTAAAAAAGTTTTTTTTAGCACAATTTTGAGCAATACTGTATACATACATATCTTTCTAATGTTTTACGTATGGTACCGTTACAAAAATTTTACTAACGAGTGTCATGTCAGCAGTTACAGTGGATCCCTTTATGTGCATTACTAGTAACATTCATATGTATGAGCACACAGCAAGATACAGTAGATATGAAAAAAATATTTCAAAGCATTATATGGCAAGGAAAAAAGAGAAAGCAAATATGAGCAGCATTCAATGCAATTGGTGCAAGTTGAGGGAAAAAAAATAACCAAGGGCTAAAAAAATTATTTACATTACATAATTTTTTACCTTATTGGCAGATTCCCACTACATACTACAGAGTGACCAAAAGAAGGAAACTCATTCACTTTTGCTAGTTCAACTGTAGGTCTTGCCATAAGTACATGGACATCACACTTCAAATAATCAAGAGAAGTGCATCATCATAACCCATCCTTCAGAGTGCATGCACTGTATACTCTCCTCCAGAACTTAAGTTCAGATACAGTAAGTGAACCTTTCATAGGGGTGCCTCAGTGTTTGTGAAGAACTCTCGATTCAATGAAGAGGAGCTACCCTTTCTTCTGGATCAAACCTAATTACCTCACATTCCCATGCACTGTATAACCATTATGGGTTTAGCACTTTCCCATGAATATAATAGACATATGTGAGGACTAAACATGTAAAACAAATGGAATGACAAAGCTACTGCATATGACATTAGATCATTAATACCATAATGGATACAATAGTAGTAAACAAAGTTACACAATCACAATGTTTAAGCACAATTTTTAGTTTCAGTTATCCGAGGCCTGAAAATAACATTTTAATTTTGCTTGATAACGGCCCCAAAGCACAAAAGTAGTGATGCTGGCAGTTCTTCAAAGTCTAAGAGAAGTTGTGAAGTGCTTCACAACAGTGAAAAAGTGCTAATTCTCAACTTATTGTGCATAATTTATCAATTAAACTTTATCACAGGTATATGTACAGTGGACCCTCGGTTAACGAAAGGTTCCGTTAACGAAAGCTTTTTTCGTAATCGGTTAGCGAAAAATTCCTCGGTTAGCGAAAGGTATTAGATGTGTCCGCCTGCTCCGCGCAAGCGCAGGACGCCATTGAAGCGTTGTTTACCATTGAAAGAACATTACCTAGCGCGCTCTTTCAAAGATTCACAATATATTTGGTGTCTTTTTTGGTGGTTTAGTGATTGTCACTGTGAAATAAGTCACCATGGGTCCAAAGA
Organism: Cherax destructor; assembly: GCA_009830355.1. Lineage (NCBI taxonomy): Eukaryota > Metazoa > Arthropoda > Malacostraca > Decapoda > Parastacidae > Cherax > Cherax destructor. The sequence continues at coordinate 1,104 of WNWK01034085.1, read as the reverse complement.
AGCTTCCTAGTGGCACCCCTGTGGTAGAGAGAGTGAGGAACACCATCGAACTGAAGAAGGAAATCATAGAAAAATATGAGTGGTGTACGTCTGAGTGATCTTGCCAGGATGTACAAGAAAACTCCATCTACTATCGGCACTATCCTGGCAAAGAGAAATGAGATCAAGGAAGCTAATGTTGCAAAAGGGGTTAATTTGTTAACGAAACAAAGATCGAAAACAGTGGATGAGGTTGAGAAGTTACTGTTGGTGTGGATCAATGAAAAACAGATAGCGGGTGATAGTATTTCCATGGCGATAATTTGTGAAAAGGCAAGGAAGTTGCATGCAGATCTTGTCAAGACAATGCCTGGAACCAGTGGTGAGGCGAGTGATTTTAAAGCCAGCAAAGGCTGGTTTGAGAAGTTTAAGAAACGTAGTGGCATACACAATGTTGTGAGGCATGGTGAGGCAGCCAGCTCAGACAAACATGCAGCTGAAAAATTTGTGCAGGAATTCAAAGGGTTCGTAGAGGCTGAACAATTCCTCCCCCAACAAGTGTTTAATTGTGATGAAACAGGCCTGTTTTGGAAGAAAATGCCCAACAGGACCTACATTACTCAGGAGGAAAAGGCACAGCCAGGACACAAGCCTATGAAAGACAGGCTAACTCTCTTGTTTTATTCTAATGCTAGTGGGGATTTTAAAGTGAAACCTTTACTGGTGCATCACGCAGAAAATCCCAGACCCTTCAGGAAACACAGTGTTGACAAGAATAAATTGTGTGTGCATTGGAAAGCTAACACCAAGGCATGGGTCCCTACGGAGATTTTCAAGGAATGGTTGACTGGAGTGTTTGGCCCTAGTGTGAAGAAATACCTCCTGGAAAAGAAATTGCCACTCAAGTGCCTCCTGGTAGTGGACAATGCTCCTGCTCATCCTCACAACTTGCAAGAGTTGTTGCCTGACAACTTAAATTTCATCAGAGTGAAGTTCTTGCCTCCTAACACCACTCCTCTCATCCAGCCCATGGACCAGCAGGTCATTTCCAACTTCAAGAAACTGTACACCAAAGCACTGTTTCAGAGGTGCTTTAATATGACCAATGACTCTGAATTGACCCTA
>WNWK01034084.1:0-20670 GCA_009830355.1 Cherax destructor | reverse complement strand
TACTCACCTTTACTCATTGTATACTATCTACAAAAATTCTTACAATTTAGTTTAAGTTAATTTTAAGTCTGCCCAAAATGCCCTGCATACTAGGGGCTTTTGGCATGTACACCTCATGTAATCTCAATAACCAAATGTAATTCTTTGTATCATGTCCAAATAAACTATTATTATTATTATCCTTTAAAGGTCAAAACCACCTCAGCAATCCCTCCTAAGCCCTCTGATTATATTATTGGTGACCCAACACCATCTTTTAATTTCTACACTTTGAACCCTCTGCGTAATATTTTCACAATATATTGCATTCCCAGCTTCTCTTTGATGGTTTACCTCTTTCATATTCCCATCTGCTGACAGGTCTACTCCCAAATATCTTTAAACATGTATTGTTTTTGGCCACATTTCTTGCTAAAGGAAAGTGACCCATAGAAGGAAACACTTTCATGATATATGTACTGTGTACAGTATATATACAAATTCTCAACACAGTGACTTTCTTAATACGTATTTGAATAGTACAGTATATACTTATTTACAGTATTGTGATTTATTCTTTATGAATAGTACTTGCATTGTAATGTATTGTATGGCTGTTTCTATTACAGGTGACTGAGACCTGGACCTTAAGTTTTGGTACCTTTATGGTATACTTTCCTTTGGTCCTAGCAATGTTTATTTTCAACTGTTTTGGTGATGCGACGCCACAGTATGTTGCCCACTCAAGAGGAGAGGTTAGTTATTATTTACTACATTCATATATGTATTTTTTAATATTACCCATTAATATATCAGTTCATTTGTGTATATTATGTCTATTCAGAATTTTTTTTGCAATATACAGTACAGTTCTCCATAGGGAAGCGGAACAGAATTCTTCCTCCATAAGCCATGCATGTCATAAGAGACGACCAAAATGCTGGGAGCAAGGGGCTAGTAACTCCTTCTCCTGTATACATTACTAAAGTTAAAAAGAGAAACTTTTGTTTTTCTTTTTGGGTCACCCTGCCTCGGTGGGATACAGCCAGTTCGTTGAAAGAAGAAGATACAGTACAGTGGAACCTTGGTTTTCGTGATTAATTCATACCAGAAAGTCTGACAAAAACCGAATTGTATGAAAATAAGCAATATTTCCCATAAGAAATAATGTAAATCCAATTAATCCGTTCCAGACTCCCAAAAATATTTAAAAAAATACATTTTATAGAGAATAACTACAGTTTTACATACAGAAAACAATGAGAAATAAATATAAATGACTAATGAAATGGATAAATGAACATTTAACATCACTTTTACCTTTATTGAAGACTTGTTGGCGTATGGAAGATGGCGAGGAGGGAAGAGGGAGGAGAGGTTATTGTTTGGAAGGGGAATCCCCTTCCATAAGGACTTCAGGGATCAAGGCCCTATCTGAGGTTACTTCCCTTCTTTGTCTTTTATTGGCACTAGGATCAGCTTGAGTCACTGTACCCCTGTTGCACAAAAAATCTGTCCAGAGAGGTCTGTTTCTGGTGTCTCTTTAAGATTTGCCTAAAATGGGACAAGGCATTGTCATTGAACATGTTGCAGACATGGCTTGCAGCAGCTTTGTTAGGGTGGTATTTCTCCACAAAACTTTGCAACTCGCTCTGCTTCCTTGATTTCTTTTTTCTTCACCAGGATGGAACTGATCGTTGATACGGATTTCCCGTACATCCTGGCAAGATCGACCACCCCGTACACCACTTTCGTACTTAGCTACGATTTCTTTTTTGAATTCTATCATGTTTCTCGCCTTCTTTATCAAAGGGCTGGCACTCGGAACTTTCTTTGGCCCCATAGTGGCTTATTTAGCAGTCGCACTCAAAAACAATGGATTATTACGAAATGTTTCAGCTGAATGTGCGGGGTGATGCTCTCTCAATGATAAACAAAGGCAAACTGAGTCACTCGGCGCTTGAGTGACCAAATGACGCAGGCGGACGTGTTCGGTACGGACCATTGTCAACTCTATGAAAACTGAGGTGATGTACGAAAACTGGGACAAAATTTAGACAGAAAAAGTCATCAAAAACCGAATCCTACGAAAACTGGGGTGTACGAAAACCAAGGTTCCACTGTATATATAATTTAAAATACGAACCCTTATTGTTTGCGGAGAATAGATTCCTGTGGATCTTGTAATAGTGAAAAATCTGTTTTTTTTTTTTTTCTTAAATGCTGAAGCTGTTTATTTTGTGTTAAATTTGTTGTAAAAATTAAACTCGCTATACATATACGTACTGATGAGTTGCTGAGACCATTGATGTATCAGTAAATCATATCTAGACCAGTATAAAAAGATAAAGATAAAAAAGATAGATTTATTTCTTTGTAAAGGTTACAATGTGTAATTACAATGATTTGCATGATCTCCATGGGGAAGTGGAACAGAACCCCTTCTCCTGTATATATTACTAAATGTAAATGGAGAAACTTTCGTTTTTTCTTTTGAGCCACCCTGCCTCGGTGGGCCACCCTGCCTTAGTGGGAACCGGCCAACATGTTGAAAGAAAAAAGAAAAGAAAAAAAGAAAGCCACTATCATGCTGGGGCATTTTGGGCAGACTAATCCTAGTACATAGTAACTACTTAAAACTAGACTAGATAATAGTGGTTAACTTTATTAACATCTTATTTAATCTTAATACTAATGTGAGGTAGTCAAGGTGGAGGTTTATAAGAATAATAATCTTGAAATTGCACACAATAAAAACAATATTACAATTAATGGTTCAAGCAGCAATATTTCATGGATTGGCAGATGTTTAAAAGACTAGAGGTCACATAATAAACATTGGAAGTAAATGGTATAAAATACTGACAAAATGGAAAAATAAATACATAAGCAGTATACTGTGATCCTTTATTGACAATGTTTTGCCCACACACATTATACTGCTTATGTGTTTATTTTTCCATAATAAACATTATTGATAGAGCAACTGATTATTATCTCATCTTTCTTATTGCTAACATTTCTTAATTACTAATGGAAACATACAATATAGTTACGATTTAACCCATATCAATTTAACCCCATTTGAGATACATGTGCATGATGGTCGGCACGCTTGGGTGGGCCTCAGGCCTGAGACAGGACAGGATATGTGGGAGGCATATGGGCACGGGTAGTGAGGGAGGGTTGAAGGAAGGGAGGAAGGCAGGCAGAGGAGGGAGAGAGACTGTACGTGTACCAGACATGGGTGGCAGGAGACTGCGACAATAGGAGTGTCAATATTGAATGTTAAGTCTACAATTTTTTACCAATCTCTGGCTGCCCTGCTTTGCCTCGCCTTGCCTTGCCTTGCCTTTGGAACAAATTACCAGAAAACCATGCATTTTGGAGTTTGGGTTACCATAGTTTTAATGTACAATACGTCTTCTGGAATGGCTTGATATCGTAACGTGAAGGACCACTGTACTGCAGGAAATTAGTGCAAACTGCTATGACTTTTATAGAAAAAACAAATTATTAGGATTATTTTTAAAGTTATCATAATGCAAAATCTGTATGGTACTTTTAGTTTATGCAATGACTGTTGAATAGGTATCATCAAATACTGGATATTATTAATTAAGACCTTAAACACCCATGTTCTACATTACTTTCTCATCCTCCCAGGTAGATAAAGGGGTTATAAGCAAAATATTTTCATGTCTGAACCTTTACTTTGTGTGATAAACTTTTTGATATTTTTTTTTTGACAGAGGCCATGTCCAGAGTCTGGTGCATCGTTCCTCAGTCGAATAACATTCTCCTGGATGGATAGCTTATTTTGGAAGGGTTACAAGACACCTCTGCAGGAAACTGATGTTTGGGATTTATCTTATGAAAATTCTTCCCGCACAGTAGTTTCAACATGGGACAAAAATTGGAGAAAAACCACTTCAAAATCGTACAAGTGAGGACTTACTGTTGCAGTTTTAAGCTCATTTGAAGGCTGCTCAAAATGTTCTGTATAACTTGGGGCTTTCATGTAAATCTGTATAACATGTAATCTATTTTTTAAAATTATATATTGAGACAAAATGTGGAGACAAAAACCATTATCCATGGAGGCAAAGAAGGGAATGTATGAGAGTATAGTGGTACCAACACTTTTATATGGGTGTGAAGCATGGGTTGTAAATGCTGCAGCAAGGAGACGGCTAGAGGCAGTGGAGATGTCCTGTCTAAGGGCAATGTGTGGTGTAAATATTATGCAGAGAATTCATAGTGTGGAAGTTAGGAGGAGGTATGGAGTTATTAAAAGTATTAGTCAGAGGGCTGAAGAGGGGCTATTGAGGTGGTTTGGTTATTTAGAGAGAATGGAACAAAGCAGAATGACTTCAAGAGCGTATAAATCTGTAGGGACAGAAAGGCGGGGTAGGGGGTCATCCCTGAAAAGGTTGGAGGGAGGGGGTAAAGGAGGTTTTGTGGGCGAGGGGCTTGGACTTCAGCAAGCGTGTGTGAGTATGCTAGATAGGAGTGAATGGAGACGAATGGTTTTTGGGACCTGACGAGCTGTTGGAGTGTGAGCAGGGTAATACAGTGGACCCTCGGTTTTCATGTATCTCCAGTGCCCAGCGCACATGCAAAGCTCTCAAGCCCGGCTCCCACGCACCAGTGTAGCATTGTTTCTGGTTGAGTGAACATTATCCTGCGAGTTCATACAAAACATTTCTTAATAATCCGTTGTTTTTGGCCCTTGAGTATTGTGTGTGACTACTAAATAAGCCACCATGAGCCCAAAGAAAGCTCCTAGTGCCAGTCCTTTGGTAAAGAAACTGAGGAACACCGTAGAACTGAAGAAAGAAATAATAGAAAAATATGATAGTGGCGTACGTATTGCTGAGCTCGGCAGGATATACAATAAGGTCCCATCAACCATCGATTCCATTGTGGTGAAGAGAAAAGTAATCACGGGAGCTAATGTTGCGAAAGGGGTGAATACGATAATGAAACGGAGACCACAGTCAATTGAAAATATGGAGAAATTGTTGTTGGTGTGGATAAACGAAAAACAGCTAGCGGGTGATAGTGTTGTGCAATCCATCATATGTGAAAAAGCAAGGCAGTTGCATGCCGATCTTCTCAAGAAAATGCCTGGAACCAGTGCTGATCTCGGTGAATTTAAGGCCAACAAAGGCTGGTTCAAAAAATTCAAGAATCGAAGTGGCATACACAGTGTTGTAAGGCATGGTGAGGGTGCCAGCTCAGACAAACATGCGTCTGAAAAATTTGTGTGCGAATTCAAAGAATATGTACAGGCTGAAAATTTCAAACCCGAACAAGTGTTTAATTGTGATGAAACAGGCCTGTTTTGGAAGAAAATGCCAAAGAGGACCTACATCACGCAGGAGGAAAAGGCACTGCCAGGACACAAGCCTATGAAAGACAGGCTAACTCTCTTGTTGTGTGGTAATGCTAGTGGGGATTTAAAATTTAAGCCTTTACTTGTGTATCACTGAAAATCCCAGTGTTCAAGAAAAACTGTCGTCAAGAGTAAATTGTGTGTGATGTGTAAGGCTAACAGTAAGGCATGGGTCACGAGGCAAATTTTCCTGGAATGGGTTAATCAAGTGTTTGCCCCATTGTGAAGAAATACCTCCTGGAAAAGAAATTGGGACTCAAGTGCCTCCTGGTAATGGACAATGCTCCTACTCATCCTTGAGACTTGGAAGACCAATTGTCTAAGGAATTCAGTTTTGTAACAGTGAAGTTCTTGCCTCCTAACACCACTCCTCTCATCCAGCCCATGGACCAGCAGGTCATTTCTAACTTCAAAAAACTGTACACCAAGCAATGTTTCAAAGGTGCTTTGACATAACCTTGGACTCCGAATTGACCTTAAGAGAGTTCTGGAGGGATCACTTAAATATCTTCCTGGCTTGGCAGGGAGTAACTTCCAGGACAATGAACTCTGCTTGGAGAAAGTTGTGGCCAGATTGTGTCCAAGAGAGGGATTTTGAAGGATTTGGGGCTGACCCTGAGGAGCCTATGGAAGTTGTGGAAAGTATTGTGGCATTGGGGAATTGCATGGGGTTGGATGTGAGTGGCGAGGATGTGGAAGAGTTGGTGGAGGACCACAATGAAGATTTAACCACTGAAGAGCTGCAAGAGCTTGAGGTGCAACACCATCAAACCACAACTCAGGAAATTGCTTCAATGAAGAAGTAAGAGAGATGTAAGGTGCCTTCTTCAAAGATTAAGTTGATTTGTGCAATATGGACTACGATGCATTCATTTCTGGAGGAACACCACCCTGACAAAGATGTTGCAATCCGTCTAGGCAACATGTACAATGACAATATCTTGTCTCATTTTAGGGACATTTTAAAGAGACGCCAGCATCAGAGCTCTCTGGACAGATATTTAGTGCCACAGGTGTGCAGTGACTATCAAGCTGGTCCTAGTGGCAGTAAAAGACAAAGAAGGGAAGTGACCCCAGATGAGGACTTGGTACCTAGAGTCCTTATGGAGGGGGATTTCCCTTCCAAAGACTAGTCTCTCTTCCCTCTCCCCTCCTCCCTGTCTTCCATCCAGCAACATCAGTCTTCAATAAAGGTAAGTGTCAAGCTGAATGTTCATTCTTTTGTGCATGTAAATCTATCTTTAAGGCCCCCCCCCAAATTTTTTTTTTAATACTTCTGGGTGTCTGGAACGGATTAATTGAATTTACATGATTTCTTATGTGGAAAATGGTTTCAGTTTTCGCCAATTTCAGTTTTAGCCAATCCCTCTGGAACGGATTAAACACGAAAACCGAGGGTCCACTGTATTTTGTGAAGGGATTCAGGAAAACCGGTTAGCCGGACTTGAGTCCTGGAAATGGGAAGTACAATGCCTGCACTTTAAAGGAGGGGTTTGGGATATTGCTAGTTTGGAGGGACATCTAAACTGTCGTAACTGAGCGCCTCTGCGAAGACAGTGATTATGTATGAGTGATAGTGAAAGTGTTGAATGATGAAAGTTTTTTCTTTCTTTTTGGGTTTTACTTTCTTTTTGGGTGACCCTGCCTCGATGGGAAATGGCCGACGTGTTAAAAAAAAAATTGAGGATTTCACTTTTCATTCATTTAGTTATGAGAGAAAATCATTGGTAGGTAATACTGTACAGTTATATTACATTATACAGGTTGACCATCACTAATCTGGCATCATTGGGACCTGTAGGGTGCCAGATTAGTGATTTTGCCGGATTACAGAGTGGTTAGGTTAGAATACACTTTACCCAACAGCTAACCACCTCAGGCTACCTTTAAAATGCTCCATAAATTGGTGCAAGTTGGTTAACCCTTCAACACTTGCTCCCAGTGTTGAAGAATTTAAAAAAAAATATTTTATCATGAAATGATAGAGGATCTTTTTCCGAAGGTAATGATACCAAAAGTACGAAATTTGATGGCAGACTTAACCCTTTGACTGTCGCAATCCCTAATCCTGAGTTCTCTCCTGTTGTCGCAAAATTTTTGAAAAAAAAATAATAATTATTTTTTTCTTATGAACTGATAGAGAATCTTCTCCTGATGGTAATGACACCAAAAGTATGAAATTTGATGGAAAACCTACGGAATTACGCTCTCACGAAGTTAGTGATCTCGGCGATATATACGCATCAGCAATTTTGCCGACTTTGAGCCCCATTTTCGGCCAATTCCATTGTTCCAGTCGACCAGACTCGTAGCTATTTCTTTAGAACTCCATTTGTTCTATCGATTGAGTACACAAGAAACCACCAATTTACCGATTTCAACTACCCAATAAAGTGGTCAGAAATTGGCTATTTGGCCAATTTCATGCAAAATAAAAAAGTTGTCAATTTCAAAATAGGGTCCAGAATAATCAATGCAGACATTCCTGGCACTAAAATAAGATGTTATCTGTTCATTAGTCACGTCTTTAGGCCCCTCTTATATTACTCTTGCTTTCTATTTTGATTTTTTATTCACACAAAAAAATAGAAGATTTACCGTTATGCAGACTATTGCATTATTGTAAAAATGGTATAAATAATATCAGTGCACTTGTGAAAGAATATTAGACTCGCCAATTGATGTGTATTGGACGAGTGGCATGATTTGTTTACTCTTGAACATTTGCAAAAATCGAACATTTCCCCTAATTTGAGCTCAATATCAAGGTCGTTTTCATCATGAAACTAATCAAAATCATCTATATTTCTGTAGTATGTTTTCCATTCTATCAAATGAGACCATAAAAAAGAGAATACAACCATAAATACTATACGAAAATACACCTCAAAGACGGCGTTTTAATCCAAAAACACGGTTGGAGTTTTTTTTCTCTCATTATGCACTGCGTGCTGCAGGATTTTTTTTTATACAGCGCGCACTGACCTCACAGACCCATTCTCTCATATGTGGCCCTACCAGCTTTCTCCTGCTTGATTTGAAGCCGCTAGAATTTGTGAGTATATATACGTCCGAAACAGTGGCTCGTAAGACGTATATATACGACCGAAACAGTCAAAGGGTTAAGAATTATGCTCTCGCAAAGTTAGTGGTCTTGGCAGTATTTATGCATTGGCAATTTCGCCCACTTTACACCCCATTTTTGGCCAATTCCATTGTTCCAGTCAACCAAACTCATAGCTATTTTGCTAGTATTCCTTCTATTCTGTCAATTGAGTGCAAGAAACAACCCATTTATCTATTTCAACTACTCAATAAAGTGATCAGAAATTGGTAATTTGGCCAATTTCACACAAATTTCAAGAGATGCCAATTTCAAAATAGTGTTCAGAATAAACAGTGCAGACATTCCTGGCATTAAAATAACATCACATTTCCATCATGCTTGGTTTCCATTCTGAATTTTTATTCACAAAAAATTAAAGATTTGCTGTTATTCAGACTACTGCATTATTGTAATAATTGTGTAAATAATGTCAACCCATTCATGATCGTGTATTAGACCAGCCAGTTGGACACATATTGGACACGTTCTCTTGAACATCTGCAAAAATCAAACATTTCCACTATGAGCTCATTTTCAAGGTGTACTTTCCATCCTGAAATCAATCTAAATCATCTCTATGCCTATGTTTGCAAGTGACACCAACAGTGTTTATGCAGCAAGTAGCAACAGGTTGGTGAGGAGACCTGGGAAATTTGAAATTATGCTAGCTGAAATTAGTGCCGGATTAGTGATGGGACCGAATTAGGGATTGCCGGATCAGTGATGGCCGACCTGTATATATGATGGGACCGAATTAGTGATTGCCGGATCTCTGATGGCCGACCTGTATATATACATTACCCCACTTTAACATTTCTGATGCAACACCATTGAATGTTTCATCAAATATAAGCAAAAATTGAGATGATGTGATCAGTTTTTAGTAAGCAGCTGGCTTTGAATATTCTATATACATATCTACTCTCACAGAAGAGTGTGATTACACAAAAGACAGCAAGTATTAAGTGTATTGTACAAGAAAATGGAGAAAATGTTTACATATTGTACCTTCAGTTCTAGTGGATTGGCAGAATAACACTGCAGTGTCAGCAAATAGCTGGTAACTAGATAGGCTAGTAGGGCACATTCTTGAAGCATGTGCAAGCTCCTGGTAAAATAATTTTCTTGACAAAGCTTAGATTCTCCCAATTTCTCTGTTTTACTATGAGGCACAATCATCATAATGTGGTACAGTACATGTTGGTATCAATTGACTGCTCTAGGGGAAAGAGACAGGTTTATAAACTTTCTAAATGTTTATATATTCAAACAATACAATTTCTTTATAACTATAGACATACTGAAAACAGTCAGCTCTCTTTTAAAGTTGCACTGTACAGTGTGATTTTTGTAAATGTTATGTATGGTATATACTGTTTTATGTTTTTTGTCTTAAATATTTTACATGCTATCAGGAAGTTCTGGAACAACTTTGGGTAAGTATGAATGAAGTAAGCAAATTTCATCCATACAGTGAGTAAAAGATGGCATTGGTAAACCCTCAATACAGCAGACCTCAATATAGCAGTCTTCAGAAATGCAGAACAAAATGCAATGGGTCAGTCGATTCGGAAACAGTGGACGAAGTCTGGCGATTGCAGAATAGTCCATTAGTGTGTTTCTATCATGACAAAACCATCTCTTCTCTATCCACCATAATTGCCAGTACCGGCTACCTGCTCTCCACTATTGGTCTATTATATCAAGGGTTTACTGTACACCATTGTCATTAGTTGATGGCTAGTATATCTCTGTTTTCTATAAAAATAAAATAAAATCGATGAGCCCACTCACCACTCGCTATAATCTTAAGGAAGAAAATGTTTTAAAATAAGTAATGTGTGTACTACTGTACAGTGGACCCCCGGTTTACGTACTGCTCCAAACTCGAAAAATTATGTAAGTGCTTTTGTAAGTGTATTTTTGAGGGTCTAAAAGGACTAATCTAATTTACATTATTCCTTATGGGAACAAATTCGTTTGGCAACGGCGCTTGAACAGCATTCGTGAATGAATTAAGTACGTAAACCGGGGGTCCACTGTATATGGATGTTTTAGGCCTAGCTCTATTGCTTACTTAATATATGATAGTGTAAACATGTTATGAGGCTTTTATAAGCATTTGAAAGTGAAAAAAGGCTGTTTCATTTTACAGTGATTTTCACTTTACATCAGTAGCCTGAAAATTAACCTGCTGTATGAGCGGGGACCTGTATATTGTTGTTCTATACTGCATTTAGTTTTGCCATCATGGGGTTAATGTATTTATAGACAGGGTCCATCATATAGATATTAGAGTGAGCTAGTAGCCGTTCTGGAGATGTTCAGCTGTACACTTTTTTTAAAGAGCAATATCAGTACAGTAGTTACCTTATAGGTAGTAGGTTGGTAGACAGCAACCACCCAGGGAGGTACTACCGTCCTGCCAGGTGACTGTGAAACAGAAACCTGAAACTGTTTTACATGATGGTAGGATTGCTGGTGTCTTTTTTCTGTCTCATAAACACGCTGGATAACAGGTATATCTAGCTACTTCTACTTACACTTTAGGTCACACTACACTGGCATACACATGCATATATATACATACACACATCTAGGCTTTTCTTCTTTTTCTTAATAGCTCTTGTTCCTTTTATTTTCTCTATTGTCCATGGGGAAGTGGAAAAGAATCTTTCCTCCGTAAGCCATGCGTGTCGTATGAGGCACTAAGATGCCGGGAGCAATGGGCTAGTAACCCCCTTCCCTGTACAAATCTACTAAAACGAGAAGAAGAAAAACTTTATAAAATTGGGTTGTCTGAATGTGCGTGGATGTAGTGCGGATGATAAGAAAGAGATGATTGCCGATGTTATGAATGAAAAGAAGTTGGATGTCCTGGCCCTAAGCGAAACAAAGCTGAAGGGGGTAGGCGAGTTTCAGTGGGGAGAAATAAATGGGATTAAGTCAGGAGTATCTGAGAGAGTTAGAGCTAAGGAAGGGGTAGCAATAATGTTGAAGGATCAGTTATGGAAGGAAAAGAGGGAATATAAATGTGTAAATTCAAGGATTATGTGGATTAAAATAAGGGTCGGATGCGAAAAGTGGGTCATAATAAGCGTGTATGCACCTGGAGAAGAGAGGAGTGTAGAGGAGAGAGAGATTTTGGGAGATGTTAGCGAATGTATAGGAACTTTTGAACCAAATGAGAGAGTAATTGTGGTAGGGGACCTAAATGCTAAAGTGGGAGAAACATGCAGAGAGGGTGTAGTAGGTAAGTTTGGGGTGCCAGGTGTAAATGATAATGGGAGCCCTTGATTGAACTTTGTATAGAAAGGGGTTTAGTTATAGGTAATACATATTTTAAGAAAAAGAGGATAAATAAGTATACAAGATATGATGTAGGGCGTAATGACAGTAGTTTGTTGGACTATGTATTGATAGATAAAAGACTGTTGAGTAGACTTCAGGATGTACATGTTTATAGAGGGGCTACAGATATATCAGATCACTTTTTAGTTATAGCTACAGTGGGAGTAAAAGGTAGATGGGATACAAGGAAAATAGAATCAGTAAGTAAAAGAGAGGTGAAGGTTTATAAACTAAAAGAGGAGGCAGTTAGGGTAAGATATAAACAACTATTGGAGGATAGATGGGCTAGTGAGAGTGTAGGCAATTGGGTCGAAAATGTATGGGGTAGATTTAAAAATGTAGTGTTAGAGTGTTCAGCAGAAGTTTGTGGTTACAGGCGAGTGGGTGCGGAGGGAAGAGGAGCGATTGGTGGAATGATGATGTAAAGAGAGTAGTAAGGGAGAAAAAGTTAGCATATGAGAGGTTTTTACAAAGTAGAAGTGATGCAAGGAGGGAAGAGTATATGGAGAGAAAAGAGAGGTTAAAAGAGTGGTGAAGCAATGTAAAAAGAGAGCAGATGAGAGAGTGGGTGAGATGTTATCAGCAAATTTTGTTGAAAATAAGAAAAGTTTTGGAATGAGATTAATAAGTTGAGGAAGCCTAGAGAACAAATGGATTTGACAGTTAAAAATAGGAGAGGAGAGTTATTAAATGGAGAGTTAGAGGTATCGGGAAGATGGAGAGAATATTTTGAGGATTTGTTAAATGTTGATGAAGACAGGGAAGCTGTGATTTCGTGTGTAGGGCAAGGAGGAATAACATCTTGTAGGAGTGTGGAAGAGCCAGTTGTGGGTGTAGGGAAGTTCGTGAGGCAGTGGGTAGAATGAAAGGGGTAAGGCAGCTGGGATTGATGGGATAAAGATAGAAATGTTAAAAGCAGGTGGGGATATAATTTTGGAGTGGTTGGTGCTATTATTTAATAAATGTATGGAAGAGGGTAAGGTACCTAGGGATTGGCAGAGAGCGTGTATTGTTCCTTTGTATAAAGGCAAAGGGGACAAAAGAGAGTGCAAAAATTATAGGGGAATAAGTCTGTTGAGTGTACCTGGTAAAGTGTATGGTAGAGTTATTATTGAAAGAATTAAGAGTAAAACAGAAAGCAGGATAGCAGATGAACAAGGGGCTTTAGGAAGGGTAGGGGTGTGTAGACCAAGTGTTTACAGTGAAACATATAGGTGAACAGTATTTGGATAGGGTAAAGATGTTTTTGTGGCATTTATGGATTTGGAAAAGGCGTATGATAGGGTAGATAGGGGGCAATGTGGCAGATGTTGCAGGTGTATGGAATAGGAGGAAGGTTACTGAAAGCAGTGAAGAGTTTTTATGAGGATAGTGAGGCTCAGGTTAGAGTGTGTAGGAGGGAAGGGACTATTTCCCAGTAAAAGTGGGCCTTAGACAAGGATGTGTGATGTCACCGTGGTTGTTCAATATATTTATAGATGGGGTTGTAAGAGAAGTGAATGCGAGGGTCTTGGCAAGAGGTGTTAGGCTAAAAGATAAAGAAGCAAATACAAAGTGGGAGTTGTCACAGTTGCTTTTTGCTGATGACACTGTGCTTTTGGGAGATTCTGAAGAGAAGCTGCAGAGGTTGGTGGATGAATTTGGTAGGGTGTGTAAAAGAAGAAAATTGAAAGTGAATATAGGAAAGAGTAAGGTGATGAGGATAACAAAAGAATAGGTGACGAAAGATTGGATATCAGATTGGAGGGAGAGAGTATGGAGGAGGTGAATGTATTCAGATATTTGGGAGTGGACATGTCGGGATGGGTCTATGAAGGATGAGGTGAATCATAGAATTGATGAGGGGAAAAGGGTGAGTGGAGCACTTCGGAGTCTGTGGAGACAAAGAACCTTGTCCATGGAAGTAAAGAGGGAATGTATGAGAGTATAGTTATACCAACGCTCTTATATGGGTGTGAAGCATGGGTGATGAATGTTGCAACGAGGAGAAGGCTGGAGGCAGTGGAGATGTCATGTCTGAGGTCAATGTGTGGTGTGAATATAATGCAGAGAATTCGGAGTTTGGAAATTAGGAGGAGGTGCGGATTACCAAAACGATTGTCCAGAGAGCTGAGGAGGGGTTGTTGAGGTGGTTTGGACATGTAGAGAGAATGGAACGAGACAGAGTGACTTCGAGAGTGTATAAATCTGTAGTGGAGGGAAGGCGGGGTAGGGGTCGGCCTAGGAAAGGTTGGAGGGAGGGGGTAAAGGAAGTTTTGTGTGCGAGGGGCTTGGATTTCCAGCAAGCATGTGTGAGCGTGTTTGATAGGAGTGAATGGAGGCATATGGTTTTTAATACTTGACGTGCTGTTGGAGTGTGAGCAAAGTAACATTTATGAAGGGATTCAGGGAAACCGGCAGGCCGGACTTGAGTTCTGGAGATGGGAAGTACAGTGCCGGCACTCTGAAGGAGGGGTGTAAATGTTGCAGTTTTATAACTGTAGTGTAAAGCACCCTTCTGGCAAGACAGTGATGGAGTGAATGATGATGAAAGTTTTTCTTTTTCGGGCCACCCTGCCTTGGTGGGAATCGGCCGATGTGTTAATAAAAAAAAAAAAATAGTTACCTTAGATGAACTGGTGCTGTATTATATATTTAAGAATAATGATAATTTCTACCTAATTTAGTTGTATCTTTAGAAGAGCAGTACAGTATTACTAATCATAGAAAGCCTTTTAGATTTTCAGTTATGTTAGCAGTGAAAGTCATAGTAAGTAAACAAAAGTAAAACTAATCATTTTATATTATTGTTTAATTATTTTTACTTAAATCACCTTTAGTAAGTTATTAAATGCTAAGGTAATTTTAAGAAAACTTTTAAGGGGGTTTTGTATTAAGCTTCTACTAAATACAATAATCAGATTCTTACTTAACCCCAGGTAATATGAGAGGGTTAATTTTCAGGACTTACAGATGGGAGTAAATTAAGTTTTCATTGTATCAGCAGTCAACATGTACAGTATTATATCCTATAAGGAAATTTATGCTAATTTTTTTTTTCAATGAACCGGCCTTATCCCACCGAGGCAGAGTGACCTAAAAAGAAAAACTAAAGTTTTTCTAAAACTAAAGTTTTTCTAAAACCTAAAAAGAAAAACTAAAGTTTTTCTTTTTAGGTTTTTCTTTTTAAATTTAGTAATTTATACAGAAGGGGTTTCCAGCTCTTTGTTCCTGGCATTTTAGTTGCCTCTTACGACATGCATGGCTTACAGAGGCGGAATTCTTTTCTGCTTCCCCATGGAAATGTTTATTTTTTTTTTTTTTTTTTTCAACAAGTCAGCCATCTCCCACCTAGGCAGGGTGACCCAAAAAGAAAGAAAATCCCCAAAAAGAAAATACTTTCATCATCATTCAACACTTTCACCTCACTCATACATAATCACTGTCTTTGCAGAGGCGCTCAGATACTACAGTTTAGTATACCTGTTTATACATGTATATATATTGTGCATCACTGCATCATCAAAGTTAAAATGTGAGGATACTGGTAATAATGTTCATAAATAAATTGAGTGGGACTCCATCAAGATTTATAAATCTGCTTCCCTCTATCTGCATAGTCAAGGTTAAAATATACAGTGACTATATATATTGTGCATTGGTTTATTTGATAAACTTCTGTATTGTGATGGTGGCCTTCATCTATGGGCAATACAGTCATCCCTTGGTTTTCGATTGTCCCAGTTTTCGCCGATTTTGGTTTTCGCTCACTTTTTTCGTGGAAACATTGTCTCAGTTTTCGCTGATGGAATGGAACCTGTCCACCAGTGCCACGCACATACAAAGGCCGTAGACCGCCACCCACGCACATTGTCACGCAGTCTAGCATTGTTTATGCTTGAGTGAACATCACCCCAGGAGTTCATACAAAACTTATTAACAATTCATTGTTTTTGGCCCTTGATTATTGTGTGTGACTACTAAATAAGCTACCATGGGCCCAAAGAAAGCTCCTAGTGCCAGTTCTTTGGTAAAGAAAGTGAGAAACACGATGGAGTTTAAGAGTGTAGCACGCATGCAGGGAGTGTAGCACGCATGCAGGGAGTGTAGCACGCATGCAGGGAGTGTAGCACGCATGCAGGGAGTGTAGCACGCATGCAGGGAGTGTAGCACGCATGCAGGGAGTGTAGCACGCATGCAGGGAGTGTAGCACGCATGCAGGGAGTGTAGCACGCATGCAGGGAGTGTAGCACGCATGCAGGGAGGGTAGCACGCATGCAGGGAGGGAGTGTAGCACGCATGCAGGGAGGGAGTGTAGCACGCATGCAGGGAGGGAGTGTAGCAGGCAGGCAGGCAGGGAGGGAGTGTAGCAGGCATGCAGGGAAGTGACCCCGGATAAGGACTTGGTACTTAAATTCCTTATGGAAGGGGATTCCCCTTCCAAACAATAGCCTCTCTTCCCTCTCCCCTCCTCCCTCTTCCATCCAGCAACATCAGTCTTCAATAAAGGTAAGTGCCACATTCAGTTCATTCATTTGTGCATGTAAATCTATCTTTAAGGCCCCCAATTTTTTTTTTCCAAACTTCTGGGGTTCTGGAACAGATTAATTGAATTTCCATTATTTCTTATGGGGAAAATAGTATTGGTTTTCGCCGATTTTGGTTTTAGCTGATCCATCTGGAACGGATTAAAATCGAAAACCAAGGGACCACTGTATTTACAAATTGCTCTTCCCTCCCTCCCTTCTGCCTTTTCCTTACCCACCACTCTTCTTCCCTCTGCTCTTTCCTACCCTTGTTTCTGTCAACATTGACAATGTGAGTAAGATCTTATTGTATTTAAAAAAAAAATTTAATCACAGGCATCTCCCAATGAGGTAATATTCTTCTTTCAACAAACTGGCCGTATCCCACCAAAGCAGGGTGGCTCCCACAAAAAAAAAAAGGCCCTTGCTCCTGGCATTTTAGTCGCCTCTTACGACATGCATGGCTTATGGAGGAAGAATTCTGTTCCACTTCCCATGGAGATAAAAGAAAATAAACAAGAACAAGAGCTAGTAAGAAAATAGGAGAAAACCCAGAGGAGTGTGTATGTATGTGCAGTGTGACCTAAGTGCAAGTAGAAGTAGCAAGACGTACCTGAAATCTTACATGTTTATGAGACAGAAAAAAGACACCAGCAATCCCACCATCATGTAAATCAATTACATTCCTCCGTTTTACACTCACTTGGCAGGACGGTAGTACCTCCCTGGGCGGTTGCTGTCTACCAATCTACTACCTAAATAAGGTAGTATTACCCCAGGAAAAAGGAAAGACTTTCACCATCTCTCATTCAATTTATCATGCTGGAAGCTTGCTGATATCAGAGTTCATTTGACCCTCCAAAGCTGCAACATCCTCGCCCCTCCCTTTTGAAGTTCAGGCACTGTACTTCCCACTTTGAGGACTCGAATCTGGCTAACCAGTTTCCTTTGAATCCCTTCATAAATGTTACCTTGCTTGCACTCCAGCAGCACGTCATTCCCCAAAAACCACTTGCCTCCACTCCAAACTAATGTGCTCATGCAACTGTAGGATGTTCAAGCCCCTAGCTTGCCAAACCACCTTTATTCCTTTCCTCCACCTCTTCCTGGGATGACCTTTACCCCTCCTTCCCACAACCCAAAATTTATATATCCTTCTGGTCATCATATTTTGCTCCATCTCCAAATGCCCCCACCACCAAGAACTTCCCCACCCTCTGAATTATACTTTTGGTAACCCCATACCTTCTAATCTCCATGCTTCTAATTCTCTGCATAATATTCACTCCACACATGAATATTGTAGTTTATATTTACAAAAGCATTCATCATGACTCACGAAATCGTAATGATGATGGCTTTGAGGGGACTTGAGCTAGAGTTTGTCACAGTGGTGCCTATGCTAACCTTCCTATGGTGTATAAATATACCTAGTTGGATGAATCTTATTGTAGCTAGCTGGCGCAGTGACTAATGCGTCGGTCTGGAGTTTTATGACTCTGATCGTGGGTTCTGACCCCACCCACAGTATGGTTTATTGTTTCGTTATTATGATAACGTTTTTCATTTTTTTTTTTTTTTGAAGTGGCTTGCTCTCATAAAATGGGGGATATTATTCTGGGCATATATCCATGGAGGCAAAGAAGGGAATGTACGAAAGTATAGTGGTACCAACACTCTTATATGGGTGTGAAGCATGGGTTGCAAATGCTGCAGCGAGGAGGAGGCTGGAGGCAGTGGAGATGTCCTGTCTAAGGGCAATGTGTGGTGTAAATATTATGCAGAAAATTCGGAATGTGGAAATTAGGAGAAGGTGTGGAGTTACTAAAGTATTTGTCAGAGGGCTGAAGAGGGTTGTTGAGGTGGTTTGGTCATTTAGAGAGAATGGATCAAAGTAGAATGACTTGGAGCGTATAAATCTGTAGGGGAAGGAAGGCGGGGTAGGGGTCGTCCTAGAAAAGGTTGGAGGGAAGGGGTAAAGGAGGTTTTGTGGGCGAGGGCTTGGACTTCCAGCAAGCATGTGTGAGCGTGTTAGATAGGAGTGAATGGAGACAAATGGTTTTGGGACATGACGATCTGTTGGAGTGTGAGCAGGGTAACATTGTGTGAAGGGATTCAGGAAACCAGTTAATTGATTTAGTTGGACTTGAGTCCTGGAAATGGGAAGTACAATGCCTGCACTTTAAAGGAGGGGTCTGAGATAGTGACAGCTGGGAGGGACTTTTCTCAGCTGTAGTATCTGAGCTCCTCTGCAAAGACAGTGATTATGTATGAGTGTGGTGAAAGTGTTGAATGATGATGAAAGTTTTTTCTTTTTGGGGATTTTCTTTCTTTTTGGGTCACCCTGCCTCGGTGGGAGACGGCCGACTTGTTGAAAAAAAAAAAAAAAAAAAAAAATATATATTTTGTAAAAAAGCTTGTCTTATAACTTCTGCTTCTCAGGAAGAGTAAGAATACAGCAAAATAAATATTGCTAATTGTACCAGCTTTGACTGGGCTATAGAATTTTCAAACGCCAAGGGTATCGATGATTGGACAGACAACTTTCTTAATAAATTACATAGACTATACAACAAACATTGTCCTATAAAAATGAAACAGATTACGAATAAACGGCTAGGATGCCCGTGGCTAACTAACAGCTTACTAAAATCCATTAACAAAAAACATCAATATGAAAAGCAATATAGACGGGGATTCATACATAGTTTATTAAACACTATTCATCAGTTCTCACCAAACTAATAAAAAAAGCCAAACAATTGTACTACTACAGCAGATTCACTGAAACAAGAGGAGATATAAAAAAGACCTGGAAAACACTCTCACAGATTATGGGCACCCACAAACTGAAAAAACTAGGGATATTGTCCTAACTAAACCAAACGAAACACCACTACAGCCTATTGATACAGTAAACAAGATAAATGACTTCTTCTCAACCATAGGATCAAATCTTGCCAGTAAAATCTCAGATACCAGTGCCCGAGCAAGTGATTACCTAGATGGGAATTTCCCATCCTCCTTATATCTTGCACCTACTGAACCCACTGAAGTCACCACGATAATCAAGTCACTTAAAAATAAATCAGGGCATCTGTCTCAAGTCCCACTATTAATATACAAACGAGCCGCTCATGTCCTTTCACATCCTATTTCATTACTTTTTAACAAGTCATTAGAAACTAGCACTTTCCAGACACTCCTCAAAACAGCAAGGGTTACACCAATATACAAAGGTGGTGACCCCACAGACGTAAACAACTATAGGCCTATATCAAATCTACCGTTGCTATCCAAAATCTTTGAGAAACTTGTGCACAAGAGATTATACTCGTTCATAACGACACAAAGCATACTCAACCCCTGCTAATTTGGCTTCAGGAAAAATAAAAGCACTAACAATGCAATAGTAAAAATGATAGACCTGCTTTACACAGCACTCGAAAATAAGGAATATCCATTAGGACTTTTTATTGACCTAAGGCCTCTTCAAGGGGGGCTCCTTGCTGTGGTGAAGAGGCTCTTGGTCTGAGGAATTGGACCTTTTGGTCTTCTTCCTCAGACCGAACCTAATTACCCCCCAATCCCCCCTCCCTTTTCCCATTTTCCCCATCCTCCCTTTTTCCCTTTCCTCCTCTTCCTCCTCATCCCTCCCTTATTTCCTTCCCATTTTTAACCTGGGAGCTTCCCTCCACAGGCATTCTAGTTCCTAGGTAGGGGGAAGGGTATCGTGGTCCATCCCATTCCGTTGAGGTCCTTGGTGGTGGTGTAGTTTGCCGTGGAATCTGGATCGCCTGGGGATGTCCCGTTCCCCTCTCCGGTCTCCCGGGAGTGGCCTTGGGTATCTTTCGGGCACGGGTGATCTCTGGAGGCCACCTTTCGGATTCCGGGGTGGGCCGAAGGCGGTATGCTTTTGGGGGATATCCGGCCGCCCTCTCTTTTGTCCGCCAAGGTGGCTCGGTGGATGTGAGGTTGCTATCCCGGATTGCTGGTTTACTGGCATGAAGGGTAGGGTATGGCACGGGTTCCATGCAGCATCTGCACTACTTGCGGTGTTGAGGTCCTCTTGGGCGCGGAGGATTACGCCCTTCCATTCCTCCTAGGAGCTATTCCTCCACGTTCCCCTTTTTTATTCTTTTTTATTTTTATTTTCTTTTCTTCTTTCTTTTTTTCTTAAAAATAAAAAGAAAGAAGTAACCTAACCATGGCTGACCCAATCCATGAACCCAATACCCCGGGCCCCTTCTTGATACCGCACCTAGTTCTGACCCTACCTCATTCCCGGACAACTTTTTGGACAACTCTAATACCCCTGTACCTCTTGCTGG
>WNWK01034083.1:0-20671 GCA_009830355.1 Cherax destructor | reverse complement strand
TCATCTTGCAATCCATACCCTACTAATCGTCCATCTCCTCTTACAACCCACTCTCCCTGCATCCTACAATAACCTGCAGCGCTGTATAACCCTTGTGGTTTAGCGCTTCTATTTGATTATAATAATAATAATAATAATAATGTTATCCTCATTCTTCAAAAAGTTTCATAGTTTAATACTGACTTGAAATTTTAACACATTGATCCTATTGACTAACCTGAGAGCCCTTCACCAATACTTTGTTGACAAGGTAATCTTAGAGTCTCCTCCCTGGCTATCATGTCAGATACTTCCTTCAATCTTGAAATATTACGGCAGTCCTCTCCCATGCTATTAGAGAATCCTGCTGTACTGTTGGCAATAATCTCGCCTCCTGTTCCCAGTGGCTTTTTTGATGTATTCATACCTATGACATGCAACAAATTTTATTATGCAGTAAATGTAATTAATAAATAATATAGAAAGCACAGCACAGTACTCCTAAAAAATATATTTATTTCCATGAAATGACTCTTTGGCAAGCACAGGAATATTAAAGTTTGTCATAACATTAAATCTAATATTGTACCTTAAAGGCAGCGCTGTATGACCCCTGTGGTTTAGCGCTTCTATTTGATTATAATAATAATGTACCTTAAAGATGGTCACTTAAAAATTTACTCTTTGGAGAACAGGAATAAAGATGAAGCATTCTGAGCCATGAAAGATGCATTTATATATCAGAGGCTCATGGGACCCTCATGGAAGGTCTTTCACAATGGTATCTCTGGACCTAAGCAAAATTCATATGAGTACCTTGTGCTCAGTAACGGCCTCCTTCACTTCCAATCACTGGTGATGTTTGCTTATTATGATGGACATAAGCTGATGCTCGCATAATACTCCACAACTCAGTTGTCGGTTGAAATAACAGCTGTGGCAAGTGGACACCACGGACTCGTCATGGCCCCAAATGCAAAAATGCTTCCTTCAGAGTTCAAAATTCAGGTTTTTTGCTGTGAGGTTCCCTAGATAGGCTTCACCTAGAATCATACCATCCAATGTCATAACAGTTCATGAAAACATCTCTCTAACCCTGATCATAGCCTGTATGAGCACGCAGTAAACTAGTGTACTGGCATCCTGTAAGATAAGGTGATTCAATGACTGCATGAAAACAGGACCACCATAATGAGCAACAGTAGGCTTACACACAAGTGTAATCACGGATGAGGTGAAATATCTAGCTGGAAAATGCTGGGAAGCAGAGGACACCTTCACACCAAGAAGATGCAGAAACAATAAAAACAAAGAGAGCCCTTGATTCAACCAGAGATGTGGAGAGGCAAAAAAGAAAAATGTAAGAGCACAGAAAAATTACAGAAAGCAAAAGATACACAAAACAGAGAGGTGAGCAGATTGGCCAGAAACAAATATGCTAGTGAAGTGAAAGGCTCAGTGACAAATGGAGAATAACATAGTAGCAAAAGGCAAGTCTGAACCAAAACTGCTGCACAGCCAAATCAGAAGAAATATGACAGTAAAGAGAGATCTCATGAACAATGACAAGTCTATGAAGTATTGATCAAATGGAAGGCGATCAAATGTGATACAAAAAAGTGAAGGGGAGGCTTTCACTACCATCAAGGCACCCTTGAGGGTTGTCTCACCTGTAATTTCTTTTTCATGTGTAATATCCTTGGGATGACTCTTGATTAGAGCAGTCTTGGAGTGCATTGAAGGATGTGTAGAAGGGTTAGATTTTATCATCAATGCTCCATTTAAATCTAGGTTTATCTCTTTTAGCTGTAAAAAAAAATTAGAAAAAAAATTAGGACTATGCATGAGTGTATACTATTTTTATCAATGTATTAATATGAAATATAATTATTCTTTCATTTTAAGCAGAGTGAGACATGTAAAACCTTCCAAACAGAATTGGTTTGAGTTGCTGGGATTTATAGTGCATTTAAATTAAGAATTACGAATGGTTAAAGCTCGGTGGGATACAGCCGGTTTGTTGAAAGAAGAATGCTTAAAACTACTGAACATTATTACATGTCAAAATATGAAACCAAAACAAGTTTTATAATTAATATGCAAGTATCATTCAAGTTAGCTTATTTTTCTGAAGAAATCTAAAAACGTTTAGCAACATACAGTGGACCCCCGGATTTCGTACTGCTCCAAACTCGAACAATTATGCAAGTGTATGTTTGTAAGTGCTTTTGTAAGTGTACTTTTGGGGGTCTAAAAGGACTAATCTAATTTACATTATTCCTTATGGGAACAAATTCGTTCGGTAATGGCACTTGAACAGCATTCAGGAACGAATTAATGACAAAATCCGGGGGTCCACTGTATAAGAATTACCAACAATACCAGACAAACAAATCTCGCCCAATCACTCTTAAAGCAGTTTTTCCTTTTGAACAATAGCTGGCAAAAATAAGGAAATTTGATACTGGAAGATGGCAGTTACTATAAGATCAGGTATAACAGTTTTCACTGTGACAATACTGAGTACTGTAATGACAGGAATCTTTGTCCTGCATGAGATACAATGTACTGACATGAAATGCAGTTAAGAAAAAAAGTACAAAATATTAGAAGCAAAATACTAACTACAACTAGATTATTTATATACCCTCAGTGTGAGGTTCCTTCTGGATGCTCGAGTGGAAGTTGATAATGCATTGGTAGAGCGACTGAGGAACTTTGTGATATCGATGGAAGTATCACAGCCAAGAGTTTCACTGGCTAAAGCTTGTAATGAGCGAGAGTGATGACCTATAGAATAAAAATTAGGGTTACACTTAATTATAAAAAATACTATTTTTGTTTTCACTGCCCAGAAGAGCAATCCATACATCCCTCTACTGTACTTATACAACTCCTCCTCCAAGATTTACTCCAACAAATGCTGTCTTTTAACTCCATACAAGATTTTCAGGATTTTTATATTTAGAAATGAGTGGCCTGGGCCAACAAGTACTGCAGTATAAAACACCTTGGCTAATGTACAATTAAAAAAAATCTCTAAATATAGAGGACTGACACTCTTTATAAATTCTAAAGAAAAAAAAAAAATGATCGACTGATAATACGTAAATTGTTTAGAATAAAAAAACATTTCTGCACAATATAACCTGTCACCTTTACACCCTCAGTAAGGACTAGTATCTCACCATTTTTTTTTCAACTTGCCTCTTTCACTTGTTATTTCTCACTTTCTATGGTCAGAGACATCTTGCAGCAGCCTGCCAGGTTGCCACTGCAGGACAGCCATTTTAGTCTATATCTTTATGGTAAACACTGGCATAAGCTCAGTTGGTAATACCAAGGACACTTTTAGCAGGAAAAATGCTTTATAAGAATATATTTTTGCTTATGTGTGTACAGTAAACCCTCTTGTAAAAAAAATGCTACATAAAGTGATTTTGTCTAAATGTGACTGAATAAGTGCATTTTTTTTTTTGCCTAACACTTAAAAGAGCCTTAAGGGAGGGGCGAGCCTTTCTCAAGTGATTAGGAAAGGAAGATTGAAAAAAAAATGTTTTACCAAAAAAATTGTGCAGCATTCTGGCAACATTTTGGTGTAAACAGCTTGTTTCTATCATATTTCTAAGTACTTTTTCCTTAAATGTAATTTTTTTGTTCTTGCTTTCATAAATAATACATGTTGCCAATAAGTGGGTTTTTTTTTTTCCTCCCAAAATTATGATTGTTTCATTCAAAATACACTACATAGCAAAATCTCTGATACATCCATTCAAGTGCAGTGACTCATGCTAGTTTAGTAGACTCTGGGGTGTCAAAAAGTGTTGACGTGTGCAACACGCTGAGACTTAGCACACCATATCCATAGAGTTTTACAGAAAAAAATACGTATATTAACTCAGAAATAAATTATTGACATTGTGAGCCATTTTTTGTGAAAAGTATTAATAGGATTGCACACGTTATTGAGTAATGATGGCTCTAATGATGGCCTGGGTTAACAATTATATAACCTTTATCTTTCATCTGATGTTAACTAGAGCATTGTACATCTTCCCAATTTTGTAGAAATAGGCAAGTTTTGTGACCCCTAAAATATGGCACAATTTATTTTTTTCTATCTAACTTAAAGGCAAAAAGTCATAACAAAGACGGTGTATAGTTTTTTAAAAGCTGTATAAATCACTGTTAAAATCTCATTGAAATTAGAGCAAAATAAAAAAAAAAGTGTGAATTTGTTCACCCCTTCCTTAATAGTATGTGCCATAAGTGTGGAAGTATCATGTTATGCACAAAAATCTTGGTAGTTCATGCTGTTTATTTTTTCCCCACTTCAGCCCAAGTTGGACCTAAGGGTCAAGTAAGGAATCTCTCCCCCACACCCATGCTGCCTACAGTTGCTTTTTGAGAGCGATGTGTGATGTAGTCTGTATCTACCAAACAATTTTTAATCTTTTTATGACCCAATCTTTTTTTAACACTCCGGCCAACCGTGGTGACCCAACAAAGAAGAAAATGCTTTCACTGTCATTCATTCAATCTCTGTTTTGCCAGAAGGAAAGCATCATCACAATTCAGATGACCCTCTGAACTGCAACACTGCCACCCGCCCCCCTCCTGAGTGCAGGCACTGTACTCTCCACCTCCAGGACTCAAGTCCTACTAAACAGTTTCCCTGAACCCCCCATTTTTTTTTTTAACACGTTGGCCGTTTCCCACCGAAGCAGGGTGACCAAAAAGAAAGAAAAACCCAAAAATAAAGAAAAAACTTTCATCATCATTCAACACTTTCACCATCATTCATACATAATCACTGTCTTTACAGAGGTGCTCAGATACAACAGTTTAGATGTCCCTCCAAACTGCCAATATCCCAAACCCCTCCTTTAAAATGCAGGCATTGTACTTCCCATTTCCAGGACTCAAGTCCAGCTAACCAGTTCCCCTGAATCTCTTCACAAAATATTACCCTGCTCACACTCCAACAGCTCATCAAGTCCCAAAGCCATTCGTCTCCATTCACTCCTATCTAACACACTCACACGCGCTTGCCCCTCACCCATATTATTTCTGAATATTAAGCATAAGCATGACACCCAAGAGAAATACTAGTGATACCAAAGGTACCAAGAATGAGAATAAGCATGTGTTAATTTGGATACATGTGATGTAACCTGCCCAAAGTTTTGGTCTGAGAGAATCCACCATCTGTATAATCAGAGTAAATGAGAAGAAAATAAGAGCTTGTGCAATGAGTAGTGCAGAGTGGGACCTGGTGAAAAGAATATGAAGGAAGTTAATACTGCAGGATGAAAGAGACTGAAGATGAATTATAGAATACCTGAGTACTCCAGTACAACCTTTAACTACTGAGAGTTATCCACCTCAGCCCAGTAGTCATATTAAACCTCTCCACACTTTGACAACTAGAATGTAGTAATTTGTCCCTAGTGGAATATTTAAAAAAAAAAAAAAATTGATTGGCAAATTCAGGTCTGTGGAATGTAAGCCTAATTCCCTATGTGTTCTTCTATTGTGCCCTCTGAATGGGGCCCAATGTTTATAGTGTATTTTGTATGTACAGTGGTACCTCGGTATATGTCTGCTTTGGAACAAGTCCAACTTGGTATACGTCCTGTTTGGACCTGAAAATTTTTGTTTGGAATACGACTCACGTGCTAGAACTTGTATGGGTCAAAATGAGTCACGCCACCGCGCGCTACCCTTGTTTACCTCTCTCTCGAGACAAACTCACGACTGCCCACTAGCGTCAGTACGCCCGTTGCTACCATTCAGTGAACAACCCGTGCTGTAACTCTGCGAATTTTCACGTGATTTTGTGCTTTTTCGTATAAATTCTTAGTAAATTCATTAACCATGAGTTCTAAGAAAGTTAATGAGAAGAGCCAAGCAACGAAGAAAATGGTTAGGATCACCATGGAGGTGAAAAAAGAGATTGTTGAAAAGTATGAAGGTGGGATGTGTATCCGGGACTTGGCTGCTACATACCATATGCCGAGAACAATGGTATCTACGATTGTGAAAAACAAAGATGTTATTAAATCGGCTAACATTGTGAAGGAGGTGAAATCGATTACCAAACAAAGATCAGGGACATTAGAGCATGTTGAAAAATTACTTTTGATCTGGATAACAGAAAAACAGTGTGCCGGCAATAGCGTATCAGAGGCAATGATTTGTGAAAAGGCAAAACTGGTGCATGCCGATCTTTTGAAAAACAAGGCAGGAACATGCCAAGAAAGTGAAGTGCTTAAAGCCAGCCATGGCTGGTTTGATAATTTTAAGAAGAGGACTGGCATTCACAGTGTATTAAGCAGTATTTAAATTATTTTATACAACCCCATCAATGTGTAATATGCCAATAACAATAGGATTTTTTTCATGGGAATGAATTAATCATTTTCCCTATACGTATTTCTTATGGGAAAATTCGTTTGGTATATGTCCTGTCTGGTATAAGTCCAAGGTCCTGGAACGGATTAAGGACATATACCGAGGTGCCACTGTATATATTTACCTTTTCATATAATTTTATATTGCCAATATTTTCGTTAATAGCTAAAATGAAGATATCTTGGTTTATATTATTATTTGACTTATTATATATTAGTTATGTATGTAGGTAGGATGTAACATATTGCACTTCTCACTGTACTCGCTGTTGAAGAGTCGTGATTGGCTGTCCGTCCTTGCAAAATGCCTTGCTAACTATCGCTCGCCTACCCCCTTCAGCTTTGTTTCGCTTAGAACTAGAACATCTAACTTCTTTTTCATTCATAACATTTGCAATCATCTCTTTCTTATCATCCGCACTACATCCAAGTACATTCAAGCATCCCAGTTTTATCAAGTTTTTCTTTTCTTTTTTTTAGTATTTTCTACAGGAGAAGGGGTTACTAGCCCATTGCTCCTGGCATTTTAGTTGCCTCATATGACACGACATTGTTTTCTTCTCATATATTATGTCCCTTAATTTCTAGTGTCTGGGATTACTCCATTCTCATTTTTACATAAAAAATTTACGAATGAATTTGTCTTTCCATTTCCACCTTTTCTTCCTCTTGTTTTAGTTTGGTTATGTGTGATTATTTAATTGTATGCACTTGAGAAGACAAAAGGGTCAACAGTATCATAAAGCAAGGTAATGAGGGCAAACAGATGTTCCTCAATCAGTTATGAATGCAAAAACTGAAACTAACCAGACATATTAAAATTTCCAGTCTTGGTCCGGACCTCACCAAGCCTAGATATGGATCGGGAGGACCGTCTCAGTAACTTCTGTTGCTGATTTAATGGAGTATTGAGTTCTGCTGAAGGTGACTTGGAAATAGCTGGTGCTGGTGTGGCTACATCCATGTGAATATCCTTTATGTTTGATGTACACAGCTCCTCCTTTTCTGCTTCTAGAAAAACAAAATAAGGTTACTATTTTCAAGGCAGATTATAACCCATTAACTAAAAATCATTCAACGTGTATACAGTAGTACCATTACATGCCTTTTAAATTTAATATATCCAACATCTATTATACAGCAATACAGCTTTTTTTTTTTTTTTAAATTAACTCTTAAAAGAAAATGTTTCCTCACTTGTAAGTTTAATGTCAGGCTTACTCTGAACCCTCTTATAGTGCTCTTCTGTGTTATTAAAGTCCTCATCTGGCTGGATATTGTCTTCATTGAGAGAGTTTGCAAGACGAGAGAGGAGAGTAAGTGTGAGCTGCACTCTCTTGATCAGACTACGGTGGTATGACAAGTTTGTAGGAGACATTATCACTGCATCTGCACTCTGCTTCATCTCTCTTATTGCTACCATAATATAAAATAGATATATTTTTCTTTATCATTTCTGTATACGTACATGTACATTATTTTGAGTCATAATGTAGTGTAAATTAACTAAAAAAAGAGCCCTCGAAATCATCAATTCACCATGCACTTATACCACTTTAAACAGAGTCATAATCCTTCCCAACAGCCAAGTTGCCTTGAACGTCTCCAAAGTACTTGCACAAAACAACACTAGAGTCGCTATTGCAACCAGTACATCCATCAAAGACTTGACGTGGACCAAAGCGAAGAACCTTGAACTAGTCAATGCAGGTAGTTTACACAGTCCCTTGCAAAGGCTGTAACAAGGTATACATTAGTGAAAAAGCACGTCTTCCAACCATCTAATGAGATTCAGTGATGCCTGCCTAGTGATCAAAGAAGCAAACTTCCACAGACGTAAATGCTTTGAGTCATCTTTAATCGCCATTTCAGACACCAATAAACAAAATAAAGGTAGCCTTGTCATCTTGGAGGTATCAGCCAGAATTCTACTAAAAACAATAAACCCTGCCATCACATAGCAACCCAGAGTTACCTCCACTCATAATACTACTACTGTAACTACTACTACCTACCCCATGGGTCAGTAGGCCTACTCTTTTAAGTCACATGGTACCTATATATACCCTGTGTCCTTGTATCATTTATAACAGCTTGACAAAGGTCCTGGAGAGCGAAACGTTGCCACAATAAAATGTCACATTAGCTGCATTTGTGTCTTTTTACCTAACACTCTTAACGAAAGCTAAAAAACTAACTTAGATATTTTATGCTATGATCGTGCAACTGTTTTTTTATTGTCTATCTCATAACAAATTATTTATCCTCTTCTAACGAATGTTTTGCAATTGATTTTCTACTAGTTACTAAAGCATACTTCTCCCTGAATAATGTATAAAATGAATTGTATAGACAGCATGAAACATGATAGATGATAGTGATGTATGAATCATTCATACACCTGTATAAGGCTAATGATCCTTTCATGTGTGAAGGCTAGTGATCATTATATTTGTGTATAACTGGTGAGTTATGCTCAAATATAATACTGGTGATTCCTTATACCTCTTACTTAACTAAGCTAAGAAACTAACTTTGCTGTTTTATACTAAAAAAGAAATGAACCAAAGGTATAGCCTTCTAACTTAAGAGCGAGGGCTGTAAAACTCTGATGTTTGGTGGTGAATATATACCTTGCATTTCATGACCTGGTCCCATTCATTGCTGGTAAGACAGAGTAATGTAGTATTTGCACAAAACATGGTACACCTATGTGGTTCATTCAGAACTGGTTTGTCTACACAAAAAAGTACTAACCCCACATGTTTCATTCATAGCTAGCAAAATAAAATGCAAAACTATAAAATATTTTTTATACAGATATTTTAATTGAAGTAAGAGATGCATTCATAAAAACAACTATTAAAATAAATTTAGTGTAAATTACTAAATTTAAAAAGAAAAACTTTCATTTTTTTCTTTTTGGGTCACCCTGCCTCGGTGGAATACAGCTCGATCGGTGAAAAAAAAAAGATAGATGGATATGATAAGCACAATTCATTTCTGTTATATAATTATGCCTCAAATACAATTTACAAAATTAGAGAATGAAAATCTTTGTAAATTTTATGGTCGACCACTATGAGTAGCTACAGAATAGATATCAACATTTTTGGAAAATACCATGGTAAGCAACAATTTTATAAATTTCAAATGTATACAAATTTTTAAGTTATTGTTTTATACCCGAGTATTTATTCTAAAATAACCCTGAGTTAATTGATTAGTTGGATTTGAGTCCTGGAAATGGGAAGTACAATGCTTGCACTTTAAAGGAGGGGTCTGGGATAGTGACAGTTGGGAGGGACTTATTATCAGCTGTCGTATCTGAGGGCCTCTGCAAAAACAGTGATCATGTATGAGTGAGGTGAAAGTGTTGAATGATGATGAAAGTATTTTCTTTTTGGGGATTTTCTTTCTTTTTGGGTCACCATGCCTCGGTGGGAGACGGCCGACTTGTTGAAAAAAAAAAAAAAAAAAACTGAGTTGACTGTTCATATGCCTCATTGTTTATTTTGCTATCCCTAGTTCCTTGTACCTGCAAGTACACAGAACCAGGGGTGTGCCAGTGTCAGTATTAGTGTGTATCTGTTAATTTTTTATGGTATCAGTAATGGCTCACGAAATCGTAATGACACGATTGCAAACAAACCATACCACGGGTGGGGTTCGAACCCGCGGTCACAGAGTCTCAAAACTCCAGACCGTGTCTTACGCGACGGTCTGGAGTTTTGAGACTCTGTGACCGCGGGTTCGAACCCCACCCGTGGTATGATCAGTAATGGCCTAAAACTGAAAATCAGTATCAGTTGGTATCAGCCAATTTTGATTGTATTGGTATCAGTATTGGTGGATATTGGCTAATTTTTATGATATTGGTATTGGCCTAAAACTGAGCATCAGTATCAGCAAAGAATTTGGCATAGTCCCATCCCTACATAGACCAACACAATTTCATATGATGGCTACAGTACAGTATTGTAAACTAATAGACAGCTAAATGAGAACTCTTTCAACATACCCATTTGTAAATCCTCAGCCTGTAAGTCTGTGAGAAAGTCATTCTTCTCATGTAAGGTTAAGATTCTAGATGTAAGATTTACTACTCTTGACACTTGCTTTTGAATCCAAGTTATATCTTGAGTGTAAAGTTGTTCCTTCAGTTCAGCCCAGATCTGGTGTACTTCTTGTTTTGTAACCTGTTCCATATATATGATACAGTACAACTCTCACATGAAAACAATGTGTGCTTACAAAAAAAATATACAACACTACAACTCAAGAAACTGTAATGACACGATTGCAAACAAACCACGGGATAAGTGGGGTTTAAACCCATGGCAAGTGAACCCTAAAACTCCCAGCCAGTGCGTAAGCTATTCAAGTGGCTTAAGCACTGGCATGGAGTTTCATGACTCACTTGCCATGGGTTCAAATCCCACTAGTTCCATGATTTACTATAAAACATTGTAATTAATGCAAATAACAAAGCATTATAAAAAAAATCATAAATAACTGAGTACAGTAAATATTTATCTCTATCAATTTAACACATTCCATACAAACACAGATGGAACAAAGGAAAAGCCATTTCCATGTAACAAAAAGATTAGGTGACGAAAGATTGGATATCAGATTGGAGGGAGAGAGTATGGAGGAGGTGAATGTATTCAGATATTTGGGAGTGGACATGTCAGCAGATGGGTCTATGAAGGATGAGGTGAATCATAGAATTGATGAGGGAAAAAGGGTGAGTGGAGCACTTCGGAGTCTGTGGAGACAAAGAACTTTGTCCATGGAAGTAAAGAAGGGAATGTATGAGAGTATAGTTATACCAACACTCTTATATGGGTGTGAAGCATGGGTGATGAATGTTGCAACGAGGAGAAGGCTGGAGGCAGTGGAGATGTCATGTCTGAGGTCAATGTGTGGTGTGAATATAATGCAGAGAATTCGGAGTTTGGAAATTAGGAGGAGGTGCGGGATTACCAAAACTATTATCCAGAGAGCTGAGGAGGGGTTGTTGAGGTGGTTCGGACATGTAGAGAGAATGGAACGAGACAGAATAACTTTGAGAGTGTATAAATCTGTAGTGGAGGGAAGGCGGGGTAGGGGTCGGCCTAGGAAAGGTTGGAGGGAGGGGGTAAAGGAGGTTTTGTGTGCGAGGGGCTTGGGCTTCCAGCAAGCATGTGTGAGCATATTTGATAGGAGTGAATGGAGACAAATGGTTTTTAATACTTGACGTGCTGTTGGAGTGTGAGCAAAGTAACATTTATGAAGGGATTCAGGGAAACCGGCAGGCCGGACTTGAGTCCTGGAGATGGG
The DNA here is from genome assembly GCA_009830355.1 of Cherax destructor. Lineage (NCBI taxonomy): Eukaryota > Metazoa > Arthropoda > Malacostraca > Decapoda > Parastacidae > Cherax > Cherax destructor. Next base: position 8,954 of record WNWK01034083.1, on the reverse strand, counting down.
AAGTACAGTGTCTGCACTTTGAAGGAGGGGTGTTAATGTTGCAGTTTTATAACTGTAGTGTAAAGTACCCCTCTGGCAAGACAGTGATGGAGTGAATGATGATGAAAATTTTTCTTTTTCAGGCCACCCTGCCTTGGTGGGAATCGGCCGATGTGTTAATAAATAAAAAAATAATTGGCCCAAAAGCTTATTACATAAAAGATACTGTATTATACTGCATAATAATCACAAAGCATAAGTAACAATACTGCATGTCATGACTTTTGGAAAAATGTTATGTACTTTTGATGCATGGCCCTCACCAATTGGTGGTGAGCAACGTTTACGTATTATTAGATGCACAACACATACATGACATATTTCTCACGCTCTGTCTCTCACACTCTCATGCTCTCACTCTCTCTCACACTCCCTCTCTCACTCAAGCTCTCTCACACTCACTTTCATGCTTTTTCACTCTCACTTTCTCATTCTCACTAAAGAATTTTTGTTTTTACATGAAAATTCAGGATTGTAGAGGCCATTCCAAACTTTGAAAAAGGCTAAATAACAATCATACTGTATTACAGTAGTTCCACATGAACAAGCATAAACTCTTACCAGGCTGAATGCAGATGGGTCCATGATATTATCCAGACAGTCCCAAAGCTGTGTGACACATCCTACCCAGTGTTCAGCCAGCATATTAGCCTGGGCATAAGCATTAGGGTGAGGATCAGTATAGGCAGATACTACAGACGGAACGAAGCAACTCTCCAACCACTCCAGGGTGAACAGGCTATCACGAATGAGCCGTACTCCTGAAGGCAAGGACAGAGATAAACTTATTTACTCAACTTTCTTTTTTTAACACACTGGCCATCTCCCACCGAGACAGGGTGATCCAAAAAAGAAACTTTCTCCATCATTCACACTATCACTGTCTTGCCAGTGGCGTGCAGATATGGCAATTCAGATGTCCCCCCAAACAGCAAATATCCCAAAACCATCCTTCAGAGTGAAAGCACTGTACTTCCAGTAAGTTATTGTATCAAGAGCTTTGGGTACTGTTTCTGAGCAGGATGGTACACCTGCACTTTAATATAAGTTTAGTTCAGATTGGCTAGAATCCTAAATATGAAATGGAATATTCAACATTAGGAAGACAGGGCTACAAAAATGTGAGGAAAAGCTGCACAGTATTCTACTATTTATTTTAGAAAGGAAAACAAATTGAAGGTAATTTTTTATAGCTTGATGAGTTGTTAGTGTGAGCAAGGCATCATTTATGAAGTTATTCACAGAAACCAGTTAGCCAGACTTGAGTCCTGGAGGTGAAAAGTACAGTACCTGCATTCTGCAGGTGTGGGGATGTAGCAGCCCAGAGGGTCATTTGAATTGCAATGTCTACACACTTCTAGCATGACAGCTATTGAATGAATCACAGTGCTATATGCATTTCCTTTGTTTTGGGGGAAGGGAAGTGTTATTTTGCCTCGGTAGGAAAGGGCCATATGTTAAAAAATACATACAATCTCCAGAATATAACCAGATTTTTCTTATATATACTGTATATAGAGTATTCTTCAATTTTTACAAAATGGTTTTCAGTAATCAATGCACTGTACAAGACATTACTATATATGTAATAACAAGCAAATTGAGTTTTCCCACAGAATCACATACATACTCATATCTGCTAATGGGAATCTATAACTATTTTATATAAATTTCTTAATTAGTACTCATGAGGGTATATTACACACACTAGGTGAAATATTAACAGTATGTCCTGACGAGCACTGATTATAGTATTCACTAAAAACAGTTCTAGATAATAATGTTGACTGCTTGGCCTTTCATGACTTTGGAAGTTAAAAATAAGGAACCTTACCATTTGTAGCAATGGAAGCAAACAATAAGATGCATTATTGTGTCAATCCTACATATGCCAATAATCTGTCCTCCTATCTTACCTACCTACTGTATTTTCCTCTAATTCCATTAGCATAACTTTTACTTTTTAACAAATGATATACTGTATGCTCATTTCCTCATATGAACATATTTACAAACAATTTCAGTGGCATAATACAATATCTTACTTGTGATATCTGAAATACATAAAGTGGCAAATCCTCCAATTTGGAAGATGCTATCCACATGAAGATCAAAGTCTGCAATGCAACTGTCCAGTGTACTGCGATCTGTCATGTTTTTCTCAGGACTTAGCATATTCATTAAAGACTGAATGGGAGTCATTGGATCAGCAAAAGTCTGTAAAGATAAGATTGTTAAATAGTGTGCAGTCATTCACCTATTACAGTATAACTCCAACAGGACCTGAGGTAAGTTGGATAATCAAAACTTCATATTCTAGGATAAACCATCCCCTCAAAACAAAAATCCATTTGCCTGGTTGGATAATTATTTATATTTGACATCCAGCTCTGCATCATATCAGATATTATTTTATCTGACAATTGAAAAAAAATGCTTAGCAGAACTGGAAGGCACAAGAAAATCATTTTGAGGGTCACTGTCCCCACAGCCCTGTGGGGACAGTGCTAGTTGCAAGCACTGCAACATAGGCACCACAGCCCACTTGATCAGGAAGAACTTGCCAACGTATTAGTTCCCTCTTGAAGACAGTTAAGGATCTGTTGATAATTGCTTGTAAGTATGAAAGGAGGGTGTCAAAAAGTCCCTTTACACTTGCTGAACTATCTTTTGCCTGTACTCATTGCACCCTTGCTTTTCATTTGAAATATCTTGCATAGTCTGCTGAGCCTTTTGCTCTCATGGGGAGTAATTTTGGTGTGCACACAGGAGAATGAAATTTATGATGACATTTCGGTCTGACTAGGCACACAAAAGTTCGAAGGAAAAGGAGCCAGTATATATATGAGAGGAGGGGGTGGGGCTGGGAGGTAGTAGTAGTATAATGGAAGTATTTACTAATCAAATAGCAAATATAACCACAATGAAAACATGGTTTGCTGGGTAACAGAAATGTTAATGTTTTGTAATTTCACTGCAAATAGACTCATTTTTTTTTCAAATCACAAACCAAGTGAGTCTTGAACCCACAGTAGGCGAGTCCCAAAACTCACAGGCCTTCGAGTTTTTGTACTCATCTGCCATGAGTTTGAGCTCCACCAGTTCGGTGATTTGTTTGCGGTTGTATTATGATTTCATGAGACCATTTGTTTGTGTATGCTGTTAGTACCTTATTACAGTGAGTATCACAAACTAACACAAATGTAAAATTATCTTACTGACTTGATATATAAAAGCAAATAATATTTAGAGAAAATAAAAATATATACAGTACACAATTTACAATATTAAAGGCATAGTAAAATTAGTCTTAAATTAAACAATTATAGCATACTTGATCACACACTAAATATTACAATAGAAAACTGAACACTGCAGTCTACAACAAGAGATAATCATTGTCTTACCTTTGTAATGAGGCGAATAAGGGCTGTGTTGATCTTCTGTTCAAGTAACTCCACAGAATCAGCCAATATATCACAAGATATCTGCACATCTATAGCATCAGGTGCTCCATTTCGTTCCAAAGACACCACAATCTTCAGTTGTTTCAACACCTATATCATGACAGAGGTTAAAAACTAACAATTTTAGATAACTGGGTAATATTTGACATGAGTTTAGCATTAAATTCTTTAAGGATATAACTTTTTTTTGGTAGCTGCTAGAAAACTTATGTACAAAAGCTAATATATCAAAGGTGAGATAAATAGTTTTCAGAAGCCAAGACTGGGGCAGCTCAGTGTGAGATCCAACCTCAATTTGTATCGAAAAGAACATACAGATAGTAATTATGCATATACGTAAGTATGGTTATATAATTTAACAAAGCCTCAGGTTGATTTCATGATGCACAAAATTAGATTAAATAGCTATATCAATTTCAAGAAATTTAATTTGACCCCTTTTTGTTATTCTGCTATTCAACATTTTAGTTTTGTCAATATACCATTACTGTATGGTAAGGTCACACCTCATATTTTCAGTCACTAACATGTATACCAAAAAATCTAGATAAACAAAATAGTTACTGTACATGGCTCCTACCCAAACGGATACAAAAAAAAACATGGAGCAAAGAGAGAACTTTATCAGTGCTTACATTCTCACACATTGACATAATGATGTGATTATCATCAGGTGAACTGCAGTATGCCACAGCAATACCATGACGGAGCACCTCCTCCAACAGAGGTTTCACATGCTCACTTAAAGGTTGCGTGCCTTCCCCAGTAGACCTACTACTCTTATCTTGGGATTCTAACAGTAGTTCAAGCACCTTATCAACCTGCAAGAAGGTGCAAGCTTCTTAAGTACTGTTATGGTAAACAGAAAATAAATACTAAATAAATACAGTGGTACCTCGAGTTACGATGGTCCCCAAAATCGCCCTTTTATGTAAGTTTATTTTTTTAAATGCTTTTGTAAGTATATTTTTGGGGGTGTAAAAGGACTAGTCTATTTTACATTATTCCTTATGGGGATAAATTCGTTTGATAATGGCACTTGAACAGCATTCTCGAACGAAAAAATATCGTAACTCAATGTACCACTGTACAGTGGACCCCCGGATTTCGTCAATAATTTTTCCAGAAGGCTGGTCGAGTGCCGTTACTGAACAAATTTGTTCCCATAAGGACAAATGTAAATTAGATTAGTCCGTTTCACACCCTCAAAAATACACTTACAAAAGCACTTACAAAAATAATCTTACATAATTGCATAATTGTTCGAGTTGGGAGCAGTACGAAATCCAGGGGTCCACTGTACATGTATGTCACCTTGCCTTGGTGGGAGATGGCTGGTTTGATGAAAGAAGATATATATATATCCTAGGTAGTAGGTTGGTAGACAGCAACCACCCAGGGAGGTACTACCATCCTGCCAAGTGAGTGTGAAATGGAAACCTGTAATTGTTTTACATATGGTAGGATAAGATAAGATTTCGTTTGGATTTTTAACCCCGGAGGGTTACCCACCCAGGATAACCCAAGAAAGGCAGTGCATCACCAAGGACTGTCTGTCTTATTTCCATTGGGGTCCTCAATCTTGTCCTCCAGGATGCGACCCACACCCGTCGACTAACACCCAAGTACCTATTTGCTGTTAGATGAACAGGACAACAGGTGTAAGGAAACGCATCAAAATTTTTCCACCCTGCCAGGAATCGAACCTGGGTCCTCCACGTGTGAAACGAGAGCTTTTGCCAGCCAGGCTGGTGTCTTTTTCTGTCTCATAAACATGCAAGATTTCAGGTACGTCTTGCTACTTCTACTTACACTTAGGTCACACTACACATGCATGTACAAGCATATACGTATATAGTATATATATATATATACACCTACCATCCTACTTACGGCCGAGCTTGGTTCCGACCAACCGGTCGTAAGTCAAAATGGACGTTAGTCGAACCTTAGAAAATTGCCGATGTACTGGGTAGTAGTAGTAGTTATACATGTGGAGGAAAAGTCATCTGGTACATGAGAAAGAAAGGTTACAAAAGCTATGGCTTGGGTAGCATAAAAAAAAAGTTGGGCAAATGTATATGGATTTGAGAAGGCATGTTTCAGTGTCCCTTATAGGATAGGTAGCTTGTCATTGGACTCTTCTTCACCATTAATAAGAACATAAGAAAGGAGGAACACTACAGTAGACCTGTTGGCCTATACTAGGCAAGTGCTTCACAAATCCAACCCACTAACATAATTAACACTACCCAAGCAATAAGCTTTAATTAAGACTACAAACATAGTCAGTAATTCTACCAATATTAATACAAAGTGATGCTGCCTGCGTGTCGCATTGCCACGAGTAGCAGTCAAATAGCATACAGCGGTATGTGTCTGGCAGCCCTGCTGCCAGACACACGGTCTTAAGTCGAGTAGTCATATGTCGCGCAGGTCGTAAGTAGGATGGTAGGTGTGTATATAAGTTGCAAAGGTTAGTGGACGAGTTTGGGTGGGTGTGTAAAGGTAGAAAGTTGAAAGTGAACATAGATAAGGTGATGAGATAAAGAAAAATTGGATATCACATTGGAGAGAGGGAGTATGGAAGAAGTGAATGTTTTCAGATATTTGGGAGTTGACTTCTCAGAAGATGGGTTTATGAAGGATGAGGTTAACCATTGAATTGATGAAGGAAAAAAGGTGAGTGGTGCGTTGAGGTATCTATGGAGACAAAAAACATTATCCATGGAGGCAAAGAAGGGAATGTATGAAAGTACAGTGGTACCTCAGTTTTCGTACAGCTCCCAACTCGAACAATTATGTAAGTGTATTATTGTAAGTGCTTTTATAAGTGTATTTTTGGGGGTCTGAAACGGACTAATCTAATTTACGTACATCTGTCCTTATGGGAACAAATTAGTTCGGTAACGGCGCTCAAACAGCATTCTGGAATGAATTATCGAAGAAAAGCGGGGTACCACTGTATAGTGGTACCAACACTCTTATATGGGTGTGAAGCTTGGGTTGTAAATGCTGCAGCGAGGAGACAGCTGGAGGCAGTGGAGATGTCCTGTCTAAGGGCAATGTGTAGTGTAAATATTATGCAGAGAATTCGGAGTGTGGAAATTAGGAGGAGGTTTGGAGTTACTAAAAGTATTAGTCAGAGGGCTGAAGAGGGGTTGTTGAGGTGGTTTGGTCATTTAGAGAGAATGGATCAAAGTAGAATGACTTGGAGATCGTATATATCTGTAGCGGAAGGAAGGAGGGGTAGGGGTCATCCTCGAAAAGGTTGGAGGGAGGGGGTAAAGGAGGGTTTGTGGGCGAGGGGCTTGGACTTCCAGCAAGCGTGTGTGAGTGTGTTAGATAGGAGTGAATGGAGACGAATGGTTTTTGGGACCTGACGAGCTGTTGGAGTGTGAGCAGGGAAATATTTTGTGAAGGGATTCAGGGAAACCAGTTAATTGATTTAGTTGGACTTGAGTCCTGGAAATGGGAAGTACAATGCCTGCACTTTAAAGGAGGGGTCTGGGATAGTGACAGTTTGGAAGGACTATTCTAAACTGTGGTATCTGAGTGCCTCTGCAAAGACAGTGATTATGTATGAGTGAGGTGAAAGTGTTGAATGATGAAAGTATTTTCTTTCTGGGTCAACCTGCCTCGGTGGGAGACGGCCAACTTGTTGAAGAAAAAAAAATATATATATATATATCTTTCTTTCTTTCAACACGTCGGCCGTTTCCCACCGAGCAGGTGCAAAGGAAAACGAAAGTTTCTCCTTTACATTTAGTAATATATTCAGGAGAAGGGGTTACTGGCCCCTTGCTCCCGGCATTTTAGTCGCCTCTTACGACACGCATGGCTTACGGAGGAAGAATTCTGTTCCACTTCCCCATGGAGATAAGAGGAAATAAGAACAAGAACTAGTAAGAAAATAGAAGAAAACCCAGAGGGTGTGTATATATATGCTTGGACATGAATGTGTAGTGTGACTTAAGTGTAAGTAGAAGTAGCAAGATGTACCTGAAATCTTGCATGTTTATGAGACAGAAAAAAGACACCAGCAATCCTACCATCATGTAAAACAATTACAGGCTTTCGTTTCACACTCACTTGGCAGGACGAGTAGTCCTCCCTGGGCGGTTGAGGTCTACCAACTTACTACCTAGGATATATATAAAGTGGTACCCCGGTTTACGATTTTTTTCATTCAGAAGCTGTTCAAGTGCCATTACAAACGAATTTATCTCCTTAAGAAATGTTGTAAAATAGACTAGTCCTTTAGACCCCCAAAATTACACTTACAAAAGCATTTAAAAAATAAACTTACATAAAAGGGTGAGTTTGGGGACCATCTAACACGAGGTACCACTGTATATATATATTCTTTTTTTTTAACACGGGCTGTTTCCCACCGAGTGGGGTGGCCCAAAATGAAAAACGAAAGTTTCCCATTTTACATTTAGTAATATATACAGGAGAAAGGTTATAGCCCCTTGCTCCCCGCATTTTAGTAGCCTCACGACACGCATGGCTTACGGAGGAAGAATTCTGTTCCACTTCCCCATGGAGATAAGAGGAAATAAGAACAAGAACTAGAGAAAATAGAAGAAAACCCAGAGGGGTGTGTATATATATGCTTGTACATGAATGTGAAGTGTGACCTAAGTGTAAGTAGAAGTAGCAAGATGTCCTGAAATCTTGCATGTTTATGAGACAGAAAAAAGACACCAGCAATCCTACCATCATGTAAAACAGTTTCAGGTTTCTGTTTCACAGTCACCTGGCAGGACGGTAGTACCTCCCTGGGCGGTTGAGGTCTACCAACCTACTACCTAGGATATGGATATGGATATGGATATAATATTAATATAATATTAATATATATATAAATATAAATATAAATATAATATATATATATAAATATATATATATATATATATATATATATATATATATATAAATATATATATATATATAATAATATATATATATATATATATATATATATATATAAATATATATATATATAAATATATATATATATATATATATAAATATATATATATATATAAATATATATATATATATAAATATATATAAATATATATATATAAATATATATATATATATATATATATATATATATATATATATATATATATATATATATATATATATATATATATATATATATATATATATATATATATATATATATATATATATATATATATATATATATATATATATATATATATATATATATATATATATATATATATATATATATATATATATATATATATATATATATATATACAGTGGTACCTCGACTACGATGGTCCCCAAACACACCCTTTTTTGTAAGTTTATTTTTTAAATGCTTTTGTAAGTGTACTTTTAGGGGTCTAAACAGACTAGTCTATTTTACATTATTTCTTAAGGAGATAAATTCGTTTGGTAATG
>WNWK01034082.1:0-20671 GCA_009830355.1 Cherax destructor | reverse complement strand
AAACTATGTAAAGAGTCTGACTCCATTCCACTTCCTGAAGACCATGAGACTAAAAAATACTTCCTCACCTTGCTCTTTTCTATGTTCACTTTTAATTTCTTTCTCTAACATACCCTCCGAAATTTGTCTTTCACCCTTTAAAATTTGTTTTTAGAATCCCTAAAAGAACTGTGTCATCAGCAGAGAACAACTGGGACAACTCCCACTTTGTATCAGGTCCAACATTTTTCCATCCCACACCCCTTCTCAACACCCTAGCATTCACTTTCACAACATCATCTATAAATATGTTAATAACCATGGCAACATGATGCATCCCTACTTACCCTGGAATATAGTCCCCCTTCCTCCTACATACCCTAAACTGTGTCTCACTCACTGTATAAAAACTCCAAACTGCTTTTAGCAACCTACATTGTGTTAATTTTTCAATATTTAATACTGTTTGTAAGTGCAAAGGAACAGTACTGAATGTAAAATATTTTGTAAATATGTATTCTTATTTTAGAAATAAATGAAGTTTGATTCAAAATATATAATACCTTAAGAACATAACTCTGATTATAGCAAGGGGATCTGTAGGAAAATGAGTTCCTAGTTCTGAATAATTGACTTGTGAACAATTTTGAGAAATGCAACTGTCCAAACGTAGCTCTATGTTCTTACCGCTAGCGCTCCAAACGTAGATCTACGTTTTATTTTTCCTGCCTCCAAATTTGGCACGATTGGCCTGAGATGCCTGGTCAGCATAGAATGAGTCTTAACACTCAGTGTGTGTAGTATTAAAAAAAATCTGGAACCATTTAGTACCTTGTGGAAGCACCAGTTCAATTGAGCGCCAGCTAGAGCAAACAGCGCGGCAAACACCTGGGGTTCACTGATGTCATGTAGTATTAACACTCCCATTTTAAGAGGAAAGTGATGTTGACCCTGAGTTTAGTGGCTTTGAGGTGGATGTGGCCACACATCCACATCGATAATAACCCATGTGCAACATTTGTGCAACACCCTTTCAATTTTGGTACCACTGGTAGTATCCTGCCAGAATGTCTTATAACCTATGCCCTAAGTAAAGAAAAACAATTCTGGAACTTGTAATACGTGTTCGGCAGGCTGGGTGGGTGGGTGGCTGCCTGGCTGGCTGGCTGGCTGATTGACTTAGAGAGACAAGCAGACAGAGAGACAGATAAGCAGAGACAGAGAGACAGATAAGCAGAGACAGAGATAAACAGAGAGCTAGACAGACAGACAGATGGAGAGCTAGACAGACAGATAGAGAGAGAGCTAGACAGACAGACAGACAGCTAGACAGAGAGCTAGACAGACAGACAGACATGTTTATGTGTAACAGTGAAAACAAATAAGGCCAAGGCAGTGGATGCTCATCAAATGTCACCACTGCTGCACTGTCAGCAGTAGACTGACGCTTGTCTTACATCATGCTTCAAGGGAACTTATTATTATTATATACTCCTACGTATCCAAAATATTGCTGGGACCTATAAATACTATGTACAGTGGTACCTCGACTTACGATATTTTTTCATTCCAGAATGCTGTTCAAGTGCCATTACCAAACGAATTTATCTCCTTAAGAAATGTTGTAAAATAGACTAGTCCTTTTAGACCCCCAAAATTACACTTACAAAAGCATTTAAAAAATAAACTTACATAAAGGGTGAGTTTGGGGACCATCGTAAGTCAGGTACCACTGTATACAGTGGTACCCGACTTACGATGGTCCCCAAACACACCCTTTATGTAAGTTTATTTTTAAATGCTTTTGTAAGTGTAATTTTGGGGTCTAAACAGACTAGTCTATTTTACATTATTTCTTAAGGAGATAAATTCGTTTGGTAATGGCACTTGAACAGCATTCTGGAATGAAAAAATATCGTAAGTCGGGGTACCACTGTATATTTCTAGACAATAGTATGTGACTAAGGTAGGTGAAAATGTTCACCTGTCACTGTGTTTGTGACTATTTGAGTACTATTTCAGTACCTAATATTAGTGTCAGAACAAAGATTGGCTATGAAATCACAAGAACTACGTACTACAAATTGTAATTATCAGAACATAAAAATTATACAAATTAAAAAAAAAAATGAGAAAAAAGGTACATCGGCAACACTGTTGCAAGCGACAGTGCTTCATGTTGCCATCAGGTGAGCAACAAGCACCGACTTTGCGGCTTTGTATCTCCGTAAGTACTGACTCTAGAATTTTTTTTTACATTACTTTATGTAAAAAAAATGACCCCTCTATATAATTTTTTTTTTTTTCAAAATATTCGGAACACTGGGCGAGAGAACGTAGATCTACGTTTGGACAGTTAAGGGGTTAATGTTGTAAGTGGGGGATGACCTACTACTATATATATACATATATCAATGTCCTCTATTAGTGAGGACAAGGTTAATATTCATAGTAATGAGGTAAGCTCTCTGTGTAACATCTCACAATGCCTGAAACAGGTGGCTAAATGGTGCTGAGAGCTTGAGCAAGTAAGTAAGTAAGTAAACCATACCACGGGTGGGGTTCGAACCCACGGTCAGAGAGTCTCAAAACTCTAGACCGTCGCGTAAGCCACTAGGCCAGCTAGCTCAATTGAAGCTAGCTGGCCTAGTGGCTACGCGACGGTCTAGAGTTTTGAGACTCTCTGACCGCGGGTTCGAACCCCACCCGTGGTATGGTTTGTTTGCAATCGTGTCATTACGATTTCGTGAGTCAAGTAAGTAAGTAAGTAAAGTAAGTTTATTCAGGTATACACAAATACAGTTACATAGATTATCATACATAGCAGCATATGTGTAAACCTAGGATAACCCAAAAAGTCAGACAGAGTGACTTATTTCCAGTGTTCCAGTGTTTGTGTTGTGTGCTCGCATGCAGTAGAGGTAAACAAATGACCATACTGCTTAAAATTGGTTTAAATGACCATTACTGGTATTATAAAGTTAATCCTACAGGATACTATTCCTCTGGTGGTTCATGGAACTCATCCATAGAAAGGAAAAAAAATAATAACAAAAATACAAGCCACCAAAGCTTCTCTTTAGCTGGAAACTTTATTTGATTTGATTTAATTGAAGAGAGGAATTTAGGGCCAGTTTTGGTTTCTAAGAAGTTTTGGATTTTCATGTTTTATTTGTCATTAAGCAAATGAACCTATTTATTTTTCAGGTGAACACATGGATGTGAAAAATTTGCGAGAGGATGGTGACTGGCATGTCTGCTTTTGTGTCTTTGACATAATTTATCTCAATGGCCAGGTAAGCTTTTGCTATTAGAAATTAGAAATATTTTGAGGGAATTTTTAAGTATGTAAGTTCTAGGATTGATTTGCTCAAAAAAACAATCATTATAAATGGCTTTCTTTTGGATATTCAGTTGTATCAAATTGCCCTTTTACTATAATTGTATCAAAATTGTAGCCAAATATACATTACTGTAAACTTCTATGTAACTTCCATGTATGTTTAACCTCTTAACTGTCCAAACGTAAATCTACATTCTCTCGCCCAGCGCTCCAAATATTTTGAAAAAAAAATTAATTTTTTTTTTTTTAAATACTACTACATACAGTGGACCCCCGAGTTTCGTAAGGTTCTTATTTCGTAAACATCGTGTTTCGTAAGCTTTTTTCGATTTCGAGAATCGTAAACTGGCTCGTGTTTCGTAACGTATTAGACCTGTCCGCCTCCTCCGCGCCTGCGCAGAACGCAGGATGCCCGCCAGTGAAGCGTTGTTTACCATTGAGAGAACATTACCCAGTGCGCTCTTTCAAACATTCACAATACATTTGGTGTCTTTTTTGGTGGTTTAGTGACTGTCACTGTGAAATAAGTCACCATGGGTCCAAAGAAGCTTCCTAGTGGCACCCCTGTGGTAGCATTCATGCAGTGAGTGTAGCAGGCATGCAGGGAGTTTAGCAGGCATGCAGGGAGTTTAGCAGGCATGCAGGGAGTGTAGCATTCATGCAGGGAGTTTAGCAGGCATGCAGGGAGTTTAGCAGGCATGCAGGGAGTGTAGCATTCATGCAGGGAGTTTAGCATTCATGCAGGGAGTTTAGCATTCATGCAGTGAGTGTAGCATTCATGCAGTGAGTGTAGCAGGCATGCAGGGAGTTTAGCATTGATGCAGGGAGTTTAGCATTCCTGCAGGGAGTTTAGCATTCCTGCAGGGAGTTTAGCATTGATGCAGGGAGTTTAGCATTCCTGCAGGGAGTTTAGCATTGATGCAGGGAGTTTAGCATTGATGCAGGGAGTTTAGCATTGATGCAGGGAGTTTAGCATTAATGCAGGGAGTTTAGCATTGATGCAGGGAGTTTAGCATTGATGCAGGGAGTTTAGCATGCATGCAGGGAGTTTAGCATTCATGCAGGGAGTTTAGCATTCATGCAGGGAGTGTAGCATTCATGCAGGGAGTGTAGCATTCATGCAGGGAGTGTAGCATTCATGCAGGGAGTGTAGCAGGCATGCAGGGAGTGTACAGGCATGCAGGAGTGTAGCAGGCATGCAGGGAGTGTAGCAGGCATGCAGGGAGTGTAGCAGGCATGCAGGGAGTGTAGCAGGCATGCAGGGAGTGTAGCAGGCATGCAGGGAGTGTAGCAGGCATGCAGGGAGTGACGGCATGCAGGATGAGCAGGCATGCAGGGAGTGTAGCAGGCATGCAGGGAGTGTAGCAGGCATGCAGGGAGTGTAGCAGGCATGCAGGGAGTGTAGCAGGCATGCAGGGAGTGTAGCAGGCATGCAGGGAGTGTAGCAGGGAGTGCGGATTCCCCTTCGTAGAGGCTGAAGAATTCCTCCCCCAACAAGTGTTTAATTGTGATGAAACAGGCCTGTTTTGGAAGAAAATGCCCAAGAGGACCTTCATTACTCATTACCCTATCTTCCAGATGCCTGCAACTCTTCAATAAAAGTAAGTAAATGTATATATATATTATTTTTAATTATTTTGTATGTGAATATATTTTTGTGGAACGGATTAATTGTATTTACATTATTTCTTATGGGAAATAATGGTTCGAATTTCGTAAACTTCGTGTTAAGTAATAGCTCCTGGAACGGATTAATTACGATACTCGGGGGTCCACTGTAGTACATTTTTTTTACATAAAGTAATGTAAAAAAAAAATTAAGAGGCAGTACTTATGGAGATATAAGGCCGCAAAGTCAGTGCTTGTCGCTCACCTGATGGCAACATGAAGCACTGCCACTTGCAGAAGTGTTGCCGATACAGTGGACCCCCGGTTATCGGCTGTTCCGGCTATCGGCCAACTCGCTTATTGCCCAGTTTTTTGGCCTTAATTTTATTCCAGTTATCGGCTGTTATTTTGCTTATCAGCCGTATTGGACGAGTCTGCCCGCCCGCCAGCAGCTCCCGCGTTCGTGAGTCAGTCTGGCCGTGTCTCTGGGCAAGTGAGGATACTTCTGCTCATTCAACCAAACATTTCGCTGTTTATTGTGGTTATTGATTGAGTGCAACTGCGAAATAAGCAACCATGTGCCCAAAGAAAATTCCTAGTAAAATTCCTTTGGTAAAGAAAGTGAGAAACACGATGGAATTTAAGAAAGAAGTTATTGGAAAATATGAGAGTGGCATGTGGGTGCTGAAACTTGCCAGGATGTATGAGAAATCCAAATCAAGAATCACTTCCATCCTGGCAAAGAAAGTAGAAAACAAGGAAGCTATTGTTGCGAAAGGAGTAAATGTGCTAACGAAGCAAAGGTCACCAATAATGGAAGATATGGAGAAGTTATTTTTCTTGTGGATCACTGAAAAACAATTAGCAGGAGATAGTGTTGTGGAGTCGATCATTTGTGGAAAGGCAAGGCAGTTGCATGCGGATCTTGTAAAGAAAATGCCTGGAACGAGTGCTGCTGTTAGTGAATTTAGGGCCAGCAAAGGCTGGTTTGAGAGATTTAAGAAGCGTAGTGGCATACACAGTGTGGTAAGGCATGGCGAGGCTGCAAGTTCTGACAAATGTGCGGCTGAAAAGGAGGAAAAGGCACTGCCAGGACACAAGCCTATGAAAGACAGGCTTACTCTTTTGTTCTGTGGTAATGCTGGTGGGGATTTCAAAGTGAAGCCTTTACTGGTGTATCACTGAAAATCCCAGTGTTAAATAAAAACAGTGTCATCAAGAGTAAATTGTGTGTGATGTGGAAAGCTAATAATAAGGCATGGGTCACGAGGCAAATTTTCAAAGAGTAGGTCTATGATGTGTTTGGCCCAAGTGTGAAAAAATACCTCCTGGAAAATAAATTGCCACTCAAGTGCCTCCTGGTACTGGACATTGCTCCTGCTCATCCTCCAGACTTGGAAGACTAATTGTTTAGGGACTTCAGTTTTATAACAGTCAAGTTCTTGCCTACTAACACCACTCCTCTCATCCAGCCCGTGGACCAGCACGTCAATTCTAACTTCAAAAAACTCTACACCAAAGCAGTGTTTCAAAGGTGCTTTGAAGTGACTTTGGGCACTGACTTGACCCTAAGAGAGTTCTGGAGGAATCACTTCAATATCCTCCATTTCATAAGCCTTATAGGTAAGGCTTGGCAGGGAGTGACTTCCAGGACTTTGAACTCTGCTTGGAGAAAATTGTGGCCAGAATGTGTCCTCGACAAGGATTTTGAAGGGTTTGGGGCTGACCCTGAGGACCCTACGCCTGTTGTGTAATCTATTGTGTCTTTGGGGAAGTCCATGGGGTTGGAGGTTAGTGGCGAGGATGTGGAAGAGTTGGTGGAGGACCACAGGGAAGAGCTAACCACTGAAGAGCTGCAAGAGCTTCATCTGGAACAGCAACAGACCACAGCTGAGGAAATTGCTTCAGAGGTGGAGGAAGAGAGAGGAGAGAAGGTGCCTTCTTCATTTATTAAGGACATTTGTGCAAAGTGGAATGAGGTGCAAACTTTTGTGGAAAAATATCACCCTGACCAAGCTGAAACAAGCCATATATGCAACATGTTCAGTGACAAAACCTTGTCCCACTTCAGGGAAATCTTAAAGAGACGCCAGAGACAGACCTCTCTGGACAGATATGTTGTGCGACAGGTGTGCAGTGACTCTCAAGCTGGCCCTAGTGGCAGGAAAAGACAAAGAAGGGAAGTAATCCCAGAGAGGGCTTTGATACCTGAAGTCCTTATGGAAGGGGATTCCCCTTCCAAACAATAACCTCAACTCCCTCTCTCCTCCTCCCTGTCTTCCATAAGCCAACAAGGGTCTTCAAAAAAGGTATGTAATAGTGATTTAAATGTTCATTTATTTATTTTATTTAGTTCTCATTGTTTTGTGTATGTAAAATTATAATTAATCTTAAAAAGTGTATTTTTTGTTAATATTTTTGGGTGTCTGGAACTGATTAATTGTATTTACATTCTTTGGTTTTCGGTCATTTCGGTTTTAGGCCGACCTTCTGGAATGGATTAAGTATGAAAACCGGGGTTCCACTGTACTAAGAATGATTAAAAGAATTGAAAATGCCTTGCATAGTGGACAAGTAAAATAAATAAAATAGGATAGCCATGTACTATATAAGATCCTAAAAAAGTTACAGAAAATAAATAAATGAGAATTTATTCTTAGTACTATCAACAAGCATAAAAAGCAATGTCATAAGTACTTTATTTGTGAAGAAATCCTTTTCCTGAGTGATAAACTGGTTGGATGGGATGAGATCCCAGAGGTAGTAGGTATACATCAGTTTTTATGAACTTCAAAACATTATAAAACTAAATACTGAGTCTGGAGAAACATGAGCTTAGCTCTGCTCTTGTAATTACCAATTAATTGATTTTACAGTTAGGTGTTAGGCTACACAATGTTCTTACAGAAAATATATTTTTATGGAAGGTGAGTGCATGAATGCCTTATACCTGGCATTTCTATTTTTATCGTTTATTGAAATTACATTATTGGTATAGCTAAAAATATTCTGATTTTCCCATTTTTGCAGGTGATGACTAACTTACCTTTATCTGAACGTTTGGACAAGCTTAGAACTGTGATCAACCCCTTGGAAGGAAGAGTTATGTTCTCCACAACAACTCATGTCAAATCCAAGTGAGTTTTATTTAGCTGTTTTATGTGTTGTATTACCAAATAGTACACCACATCCTCTTTCAGAGGATGTGGTGTACCTCTTTCAGAGGATGTGGTGTACTAGAAAGAAAATCTGAAGAAAACAGAACTTCTGTTTTCTTCAGATTTTGTGATTGCTTTACTTACTTTTAGTGTAACATTAAGATTAGCCTCAACACTGTTTTGAATAATTTAAAGCTTATGCATTCTTTATATTGTACTGTATCTCAGATTTAACCTGTTTCACAAATAAGAACATGCCAATACATTGTAGAGCAGTGAGGTTGTATATGTAATCTTGACCAAGATATCATAGTGTTGTTGTGTCAGACAAGTATGTTTTATTCATCTGTCTCAATGTCTGGTAGTGATACCACTTTTTATGTTGTGAGCAGACAACTGACCCTGGTAGAGATACACTCTTTCTCTTCCAGTTCCTAGGTTGTGAGTGAATAACTGACCCTGCTAGAGACCCACTCTCTCTCTCTCTTCCAGTTCCTATTTTGTAAGTGAATAACTGACCCTGCTAGAGTCCCACTCTCTCTCTTCCAGTTCCTATGTTGTGAGTGAATAACTGACCCTGCTAAAGACCCACTCTCTCTTCCAGTTCCTATGTTGTGAGTGAATAACTGACCCTGCTAGAGACCCACTCTCTCTTCCAGTTCCTATGTTGTGAGAGGATAACTAACCCTGCTAGAGACCCACTCTCTGTCTCTTCCAGTTTCTATGTTGTGAGTAGACAATTTGACCCTGGTGATAATCTACCCCTAATGCCATGGCATGCCAGTGGCTCTCCTTGCATTACAGTTTTATAATTGTATTATATTTGTAACTACCAATAACATTGTACACTTGTAACATGCATTGAAATAAAAATTATTATTATTATTATTATTAAGTACTTGCACTAACATACACACTGAAAGAGTGTGTCTAGTGCCACCAAAATGAATACCCTGTTCAGAATATTTTACCTTACTAAAATTTAAAGAAAAAATGTTGTTTGAAGGGAAGATGTGGTTAAGCTTTTGAATGAGGCTATAGACAACAGAGAAGAAGGTCTGGTGTTAAAAGATCCTGATTCTGTGTATCGACCAGCATCGCGCAAAGGAGGATGGATTAAAGTCAAGCCTGAGGTAAATAAATTTTAGCTCCAAAACTGTGATTTTTTTTTGGAGGGGAGGGGTGGATGGGCAAAATATAATCTATAGGTTTGCATACAGTAGGCTCTCACAAGAGGCAAGAGTAATGTTCAGAAAATCTGTATGTATTTTACAATATATTGATGCCAAATTATGATGATTTTTAAATTTTGGGGGTAACTTTCAATATCTAGTTTCTCATGATATTAGATGTGTTTCAAAATGTTTTAGTACTTGAAAAATGGGGAAAATACATCATACAACATTACTCCACTTGGAATATGCAGTATAAATTGGTACAAATGATTCAGGGTGTGTAACCCCTGGAAACATAGAACTAATTCACATTGACTTTCTTGTGTTATCCTGGATAATATATATTCCAGTTATATACAGTGGACCCTCGGTTTTCGTTGAAAATTCTTTCCAGAATGCTGTTCGAGTGCCGTTACCGAACAAATTTGCTCCCATAAGGACAAATGTAAATTAGATTAGTCGTTTCAGACCCCCAAAAATACACTTACAAAAGCACTTACAAAAATACACTTACATAATTGTTCGAGTTTGGAGGTGAACGAAAACCGAGGGGTCCACTGTACTTTGTAAAGTACTTTTTTATGGCCCACATCTGTGTACCCTCAAGAACATTGTAAAAAATGTATGCATGTTATGTACACAGGCCTAAATAAAAACAAACTTACTTACATAGATGCTGAGTGACATATCACACAGGTTTTTGACATGTCGTGTAGATCATTGATACTCACGATACACTCTGTGGACACACCTGGTCCTACATGTTTTCTTAGGCCTAACAAGGTAATAAAACACCTAAACATTTAAGTTGAGGTGTAAAGGTTAAGAAACAAATCTTGTAATGAAGAAATAGATAAAATATATTAGGGAAAAGCAGTCATTGGAAATAAAGAAATAGATCAGTTTTTGTGGGACTAATACTATTATTATTTGATTTTTAAAAGCAGCTTTCAGAGCAGTTGTAAAATAATATCCATTTGATAACTGAATTACTGCTGATACTCCTACAGTATGTGGACTCCCTGGTGCCCGAGCTGGACTTGCTCATTATTGGAGGGTACTATGGGAAGGGACGACACCAAGGGGTACTCTCACATTTTCTGCTTGGGGTTGCAGTTCCAAGTGAAGAGCCAGGTAAACTGCACTATAATTCAGCTTGTTATTACTAAATATCAGCATTTAATAGGTAGGTAGGTAGAGAGAGAGAGAGAGATATAGATTAAGATTGAGGTTGATATTGAGATTATTTTGGCAAATAGTAATGTTCATTAGTAGCCCCCAAAAAATGCATCATTTCTTTGCCTTGCATACACATAACCTGAGAGATTATTGTGAAGTCTAATTATAGTATGTTGGTATACAGGTAGATGAGTCCAGCTTGATAGCTTAATAGGTGGGTACCAGGACACTGAAGGTGGCAGACTCTCAATTTGTTACATTACAATATTCTCATGTTTTGACATAATTTTGAGACAGTAAGCTATCCTTAATCTGATACAGCATACTAATTCAATTGGAAGACCTTATGCCAGGTATGCAGAGAATTTATACAGTAGACCATCGATTAACCCTTAAACGGTCCACACGTATATTTACGTTAGCTCGCCCAGTGCCCCGAATCTTTTGAAAAAAAAAAAAGATTTTTTTTTTATAGAAATAAAGAGCACATTTTTTAAAGTGTTATAGGATAAAAAAAAATTTGGGTCAGTAGTTACCGAGATATGAGGCGGAGAAGTTGGCACTGGATGCAGAATCGTTGCCGATATACCTTTTTTTTTTCAATTTTTTTTATTATTTTATATAATTTTTATGTTCTCATAATCACAATTTATAGTAGTTCTTGTGATTTCATAGCCAATCTGTGTTCTGACACTAATATTAGGTACTGAAATTGTACTCAAATAATAATAATAATGATAGTGCATAAAAATAATAATAATAATAATAATGATAGTGAATAATAATGATGATAATAATGATAATAATAATAATAATAATAATAATAATAATAATAAAAGTTCCCTTGAGGCATTGTAAGATTTGTGTCGCTGCCTTATCTCATCTGATCTCCACTAATGATGACTGGTGACATTTCACGAAGGGTGAGCTGTAGTCTTATCTCTTCTTATCAGTCCAGTAATTGCAGTGATTACATTTGACGAGCTTACACTGCTTCCCTTTATTTGTTACTCAAACCTGTCTGTCTGTCTGTATCTGTCTGTCTGTGTGTCTGTCTTTCTGTGTGTCTGTCTTTCTGTCTGCCTGTGTGTCATCTCCTTTCTGTCTGCTTGTCTCAGAGAGTAGCTCATGAACCAACTGGTATTACACAGATCACAAGCACAGTATAACACTTTGTCTTGATTTTTTTTTTTTTTTCAACAAGTCGGCCGTCTCCCACCGAGGCAGGGTGACCCAAAAGAACGAAAATCCCCAAAAAGAAAATACTTTCATCATCATTCAACACTTTCACCACACTCATACATAATCACTGTCTTTGCAGAGGAGCTCAGATACGACAGCTGAGAAAAGTCCCTCCCAGCTGTCACTATCTCAGACCCCTCCTTTAAAGTGCAGGCATTGTACTTCCCATTTCCAGGACTCAAGTCCAACTAAATCAATTAACTGGTTTCCCTGAATCCCTTCACAAAATGTTACCCTGCTCACACTCCAACAGATCGTCATGTCCCAAAAACCATTCGTCTCCATTCACTCCTATCTAACACGCTCACACATGCTTGCTGGAAGTCCAAGCCCCTCGCCCACAAAACCTCCTTTACCCCTTCCCTCCAACCTTTTCTAGGACGACCCCTACCCCGCCTTCCTTCCCCTTTTTTAGTTATCCTAGGTAATTTACACTATGTATAATTGTATTTACATATGTGTTCCTGTGAGACAGAGACAGAGACAGATAGATACAGATAGACAGACAGAGATAGACAGCCAATCAGGTACCCAGCTGACCAGCCGGCTGCTGGCCAGCCAGGTGGCCAACCAGCTGCTTGCCAGCCAGGTGGCCAGGCAGGCAGGCAGCCAGCTGGCCTGCCAGCCTGCCGACATCACTTTCCACTTCAAAGGGGAGTGTTAATATGACATGACATCAGTGAATCCTTGGTGTTTGCCGCAGTGTTTGCTCTAGCTGGCGCTCAATTTACCTGGTGCTCCCACAAGGTACTAAGTGGTCCCAGATTTTTTTTAATAAGGCACACACCGAGTGTTAAGACCCATTCTATGCTCACCAGGCATCTCAGGCCAATCGTGCCAAATTTGGAGGCAGGAAAAATAAAACGTAAAAATACGTTTGGGGCAGTAGCAGTACTAACGTATATATACGTTTGGACCGTTTAACCCTTTGGGGTCGACAGGCCTTCTCGGAAAAGTGTTCCTGGGGTCGAAAAATATTCGGAAAAAAAAAAAATGATTTTATCTTATGAAATGATAAGAGTTTTTTTTTTCTAAATATAAATGGCTAAACAAAAAATTTTTGCGATCAATACTTATGGAGATATGGAGGCTTCAAGTTGACCAAAATTGAACCGCTGACAGCAACATCGGTGACTTCCGGTTGGCCGGTAATAGTTTTTTTTTTTTCTACTTTTTTCTTATATTTTTTAATATTTTATTTTTTCAAGTAACTTTTATGTCCTGTGAGACCAATATAAACCATATTTTGTATATATACACTCCTTGAATACTACACAATAACTGCTGGCTGACTGGCTGACCAGCTAGCTGGCTGGCTTGCTGACCAGCTGGCTGGCTGGGTGGCTAGCTGACCAGCTGGCTGGCTAGCTGACCTGCTGGCTGGCTAGCTGACCAGCTGGCTGGCTGACCAGCTGGTTGGCTGACCAGCTGGCTGGCTGGCTGGCTGGCTGCTGGCTGGCTGAACAGCTGGCTGGATGGATGGCCAGCCGACTTGCTGGCTTCCTGGCTGACCAGCTAGCCGGTTGGCTTGCTGACCAGTTGGCTGGCTGGCTGGCTTGCTGACCAGTTGGCTGGCTGGCTGGCTGGCTAGCTGACCAGCTGGCTGGATGGCTGGCTGTCCAGCTGGCTGGCTGGCTGGCTGGCTGGCTGGCTTGCTGACCAGTTGGCTGGATGGCTGGCTGACCAGCTGGCTGCATGGATGGTCAGCCGGCTAGCTGGCTGGCTGTGTCTCTATCTCACAGAAACACATAAAGCCTAGTCTTATCAAGAGAGATGACATTTGACAAATGAGGGTAGCTACCTTCGCCTGCCTTCCTCCCTCCCTGCCTCCCTCCCACCCTCCCTGCCTGCCTCCCTGCCAGCCAGCCAGGGGTTAGCCTTGTCTTATCAAGAGAGATGACATTTGACAAATGAGGGTAGCAGCCTTTGCCTGCCTTCCTCAACCCCTGCCTCCCTCAACCCCTGCCTCCCTCCCTGCCACTCTCCCTGCCTAACTCCCACCCTCCCTGCCTGCCTCCCTCCCTGCCAGCCAGCCAGGGGTTAGCCTCGTCTTATCAAGAGTGATGACATTTGAGAAAAGAGGGTACACAGCCTTCCCTTTATTTGTTTTCACTGTTTTATCTGCCTGTCTGTCTGTCTTTCTGTCTCAGAGACAGTCACTATTGAACCAACACTGCCACAGTCTGGATTTTTTGGGCTATCCTAGGTAATTTACACTATGTATTTATCCTCTGTAATTTACACTTTGTATTTATCCTAGGTTATTTACACTGTATTTATGTGTACCTGTGTGACAGAGCCAGCTAGCTAGCCAGCCAGCTGTTCAGCCAGCCGGCCAGCCGGGCAGCCAGCCAGCCAGCCTGCCTGCCTGCCAGCCAGCCTTGCCTGCCTGCTTCCCCACTGCCTTCCCCATCCACCCCACTGTCTTCCCCACTGCCTTCCCCATCCACCCCACTGCCTTCCCCATCCACCCCACTGTCTTCCCCACTCCCCCCACTGCCTTCCCCACTCCCCCACTGCCTTCCCCACTCCCCCAGTCTTCCCCACCTCCAGTCTTCCCCACTCCCCCACTGTCTTCCCCACCCACCCGACTGTCTTCCCCCCACCCCACTGTCTTCCCCACCCACCACTGTCTTCCCCACCCACCCCACTGTCTTCCCCACCCACCCCACTGTCTTCCCCACCCACCCCACTGTCTTCCCCACCCACCCCACTGTCTTCCTCACCCCCAGTCTTCCCCACCCACCCCACTGTCTTCCCCACCCACCACACTGTCTTCCCCACCCACCCACTGTCTCTCCCCCCCTGCCCCCACCCACCCCACTGTCTTCCCACCCCCCACTGTCTTCCCCACCCACCCCACTGCTCCTCACCCCCAGTCTTCCCCACCCACCCCACTGTCTTCCCCACCCACCCACTGTCTTCCCACCCACCCCACTGTCTTCCTCACCCCACTGTCTTCCCCACCCACCCACTGTCTTCCCCACTCATCCCACTGCCTTTCCCACTCATCCCACTGCCTTTCCCACTCCCCCCAATGTCTTCCCCACTCCCTCCACTGCCTTCCCTACTACTCACACTGCGGGAGTGAGGTATTCCTTACCACATGGCTTGGTGACAAAGGTGCACTGAATTACCACTCCCACAATGCAATGCGGGTGCATAGATTTTTTTCCTACTGCCCACACTTACCACATAGACCCATTCTATCACATGCAGGCTTACCAGCTTTCTTCCCCTCGATTTGAAGCCGCTAGAATTTATGCGTACTAGTATGGCACCAACCCCTGCTTGTAAAACGTACTAGTACGGCACCGACCCCGAAAGGGTTAAGGGTTAAGACGGAAGTTAGGTTCCTGAAAATGCAGTGTTAGACGAATCTGTGTTAAAGGAACTGAAGAACTTATGGGAAAAATAGGGTTATGTTCCTGGACCCCCAAAAAGCCAAACAACTTTTTTTTTTTTTTTTTAGGTCTCCTAATCTTACACAAATAAAAATAATAATGCAATTGTTGTTCATTATTGTTACAATGTATGTTTTTTCTGTTGCTTAAGGCTAAAAATGCAACAGAAATAATATTTCTTACCTTAAATTGTGGTTGTTGGTGTTTGGTGTTTGTCGATAATTGTGAAGGAGGGAGTGGAGAGGCATGCTAAGGTCCATCTGGGCTGAGGTGGATGGTAGTCCAGTTGGTAAGTCAGTCCAGTCAGGTGAGTCAGTAGGTCAATCAGTCAAGTCAGTACAGTCATTCAATTCAGTAGGTCACTCATTCAAGTCAGTCAGTCAAGTCATTCAGTAAATCAGTTAAGTTGGTCAGTCAAGTCAGTAAGCCATCAGTCAGTAAATCAGTCAAGTCAGTCAGTCAAGTAGTAAGTAGTCAGTATATCAATCAATCATTCGGTAAATCAGTAAGTCAATCAGTAAAGTCATTCAGTAAACTAGTAAGTCAATCAGTAAAGTCATTCAGTAAAGCAGTCAAGTTAGTCAGTCAAGTCAGTAAATCAGACAAGTCAGTAGGTCAGTCAGTTAAGTAAGACATTCAGTAAATCAGTCAAGTCAGTAGGTCAGTCAGTCAAGTAAGTCATTCAGTAAATCAGTCAAGTCATTCCATAAATCAGTCAAGTTATTCAGTAAATCAGGTCAGTCATTCAGTAAATCAATCAAGTCAGGTCAGTCATTCAGTAAATCAATCAAGTCAGGTCAGTCAGCTCGTTCAGAAAATAAGTAAATCAGGTCAGTTAGTAAGTCATTCATCCAGCTTTGCGGCGCTGAAATTTTTTCCCTACTGAGAAGCACAACTGTTTAAATTGAATTTTACAAAGTGTAAAATGAAAATATGCCACAATTTGACAATAGAGTAATAGAGAAAGTGTTTTAAAGGAAACCGTTTTAATCAACGGTCTACTGTATATACAAGGGCGATAGATTACATTTGTGTATTTGCTATAATGTTTGTAAATTGTCATTGTCCTTGTTTAGTTTATGACGGGAAGGCTCAATATTTGATGTGCAAGCAATGTTGTAATTTCTATTTAAACTTTTTTACTGTTTTCAGGTGGAAAGCCATGTGAGTTCCACTCTTTTTGCCGCATAGGATCAGGTTACACAGCTGCAGAACTTAGTGATCTTGTAGACAAGCTTAGGCCCAATACCAGAGTTGGCCACCAACCTCGAAATATTGTTGTATCCAGAGAGAAGCCTGATGTATGGATTGAGCCTGTCAAGTCTTACATTGTACAGGTTTGAACATTTTCCATTTCTGCTTTAGTTACTTGGAAATATGCTACATTTTTCATCTTATAAGACACAGTTTCCCTCTTCCCCCAAAAAAAATAGTCCCCCCAAAATCCAGCATCTTACACAGCCCATGTAATTGTGGAAGCAGTGGAGTACAGTGGACCCCCGAGTTTCGTAAAAACTTCACTCCTGAAGTCTGCTCAAGTGCCATTACCGAATGAATTTACCCCCTTAAGAAAAAATGTCACGTAGGTTAGTCTATTTCAGACCCCCAAAAATACTTTTCCACAAGCACTTACAATATTATACTTACATAAATGTACGATTTCCGGGGTTTACGAAACTCGGGGGTCCACTGTATATGTATAATAATGTACACTAAAAAAAATAAAAAACTTTTAAAATTGAGGTGGATCACATGTAAAGGTGCATCTTGTATGACACAAAATATGGTAATTTACAAACATGTGTTTTTCACTTATATATACAGCCTTTTGGAAGCGGAGAAGAATCCTTCCTCGGTAAGCCATGCCAGGAGCAAGGGGTTAGTAAACCCTACTGGCCCATGCTAGGCAGTTCCAACTCACTGATGCTCATTGCTCAGCATCAAGGAATGGTGTGCCTTATTCCTTAACCTAATACAGTGGACCCTCGGTTAACGAATACCCCGGAAATCGTGCAATTATGTAAGTATAATTTTGTAAATTAGACACATATGCAACACTTGGGTATCTTTATTGAGGAAACGTTTTGCCACACAGTGGCTTCTTCAGTCCAATACAAAGTACAAAGGTGTAAGGAGAGGAGGAGTTTGAGGTTATCAGTCCCTCGGCCTGGAGTCGATGTGTTCAGTCCATCAATCTTGTTAGAAGTGTAGCACAAGGCCGTAGAGGTGGCTTATATGCTGTAATCAGGTGAGGTGAAGCAGGAGGAGGCGGGGTCATAGTAGTACCATCCACTATTCTAAGTAGGTCTTCGTCCAAAGGTTGGACAAGTGTAGAAGAATTCGTTGTATCAAGATCCCAAGCTGTTGCTGTGTCAGACAGGATGTAGATGAATGGTTCAGAGAACCGACAAGTTATAAATTAGACACATATGCAACACTTGGGTATCTTTATTGAGGAAACGTTCGCACACAGTGGCTTCATCAGTCCAATACAAAGTACAAAGGTGTAAGGAGAGGAGGAGTTTGAGGTTATCAGTCCTCGGCCTGGAGTCGATGTGTTCAGTCCATCAATCTTGTTAGAAGTGTAGCACAAGGCCGTAGAGGTGGCTTATATGCTGTAATCAGGTGAGGTGAAGCAGGAGGAGGCGGTCATAGTAGTACCATCCACTATTCTAGTAGGTCTTCGTCCAAAGGTTGGACAAGTGTAGAAGAATTCGTTTGTATCAAGATCCCAAGCTGTTGCGTGTCAGACAGGATGTAGATGAATGGTTCAGAGAACCGACAGTTATAAATTAGACACATATGCAACACTTGGGTATCTTTATTGAGGAAACGTTCGCCACACAGTGGCTTCATCAGTCCAATACAAGCACAAGGTGTAAGGAGAGGAGGAGTTTGAGGTTATCAGTCCTCGGCCTGGAGTCGATGTGTTCAGTCCATCAATCTTGTTAGAAGTGTAGCACAAGGCCGTAGAGGTGGCTTATATGCTGTAATCAGGTGAGGTGAAGCAGGAGGAGGCGGGGTCATAGTAGTACCATCCACTATTCTAAGTAGGTCTTCGTCCAAAGGTTGGACAAGTGTAGAAGAATTGTTTGTATCAAGATCCCAAGCTGTTGCTGTGTCAGACAGGATGTAGATGAATGGTTCAGAGAACCGACAAGTTATAAATTAGACACATATGCAACACTTGGGTATCTTTATTGAGGAAACGCTTGCCACACAGTGGCTTCATCAGTCCAATACAAAGTACAAAGGTGTAAGGAGAGGAGGAGTTTGAGGTTATCAGTCCCTCGCCTGGAGTCGATGGTGTGCATAGTGCAGTAGTACTGCAATTAGGCCATCATAGAAGCATTGGTGGCTGGCTGGAGAAAAATAACAGAGCTTGGTGCCACTGCCGCTGCCTGTTCTTCACCTTTCTCCTTTGTATGGACTGATGAAGCCACTGTGTGGCTAAACGTTTCCTCAATAAAGATACCCAAGTGTTGCATATGTGTCTAATTTATAACTTGTCGGTTCTCTGAACCATTCATCTACATCCTGTCTGACACAGCAACAGCTTGGGATCTTGATACAAACGAATTCTTCTACACTTGTCCAACCTTGGACGAAGACCTACTTAGAATAGTGGATGGTACTACATGACCCCGCCTCTCCTGCTTCACCTCACCTGATTACAGCATATAAGCCACCTCTACGGCCTTGTGCTACACTTCTAACAAGATTGATGGACTGAACACATCGACTCCAGGCCGAGGGACTGATAACCTCAAACTCCTCTCCTTACACCTTTGTACTTTGTATTGACTGATGAAGCCACTGTGTGGCGAAACGCTTCTCAATAAAGATACCCAAGTGTTGCATATGTGTCTAATTTATAACTTGTCGGTTCTCTGAACCATTCATCTACATCCTGTCTGACACAGCAACAGCTTGGGATCTTGATACAAACGAATTTCTACACTTGTCCAACCTTTGACGAAGACCTACTAGAATAGTGGATGGTACTACTATGACCCCGCCTCCTCCTGCTTCACCTCACCTGATTACAGCATATAAGCCACCTCTACGCCTTGTGCTACATTCTAACAAGATTGATGGACTGAACACATCGACTCCAGGCCGAGGGACTGATAACCTCAAACTCCTCCTCTCCTTACACCTTGTACTTTGTATTGGACTGATGAAGCCACTGTGTGGCGAAACGTTTCCTCAATAAAGATACCCAAGTGTTGCATATGTGTCTAATTTATAACTTGTCGGTTCTCTGAACCATTCATCTACATAATTTTGTAAGTTCTTGTGGAAGTGTATTTTTGGGGGTCTGAAATAGACTAACCTACGTGAAATTTTTCCTTAAGGGAGTAAATTCGTTCGGTAATGGCACTTGAGCAGACTTCAGAAGTGAAGTTTTTACGAAACTCGGGGGTCCACTGTATATCTGCCAAAAAAAAGTAGCTAAGTTATTCATTGATGGATAAAGCATATGTGCAAAACTTGAGTAGTATCTTGATAGATGTGCAAATGTTACACATATACCTTATCCATCAACTTGTCAGTATTGTACACCTTTAATCTAATAATAATATACAGTGGACCCCGAGTTTCGAAAACTTCACTCCTGAAGTCTGCTCATGCCATTACGAACAAATTTACTCCCTTAAGGAAAAATTTCACGTAGGTTAGTCTATTTCAGACCCCCAAAATACACTTCCACAAGAACTTACAAAATTATACTTACATAATTGCACGATTTCGGTATTCGTAACCGAGGGTCCACTGTATTACTGCACTTAAATATATTATATACAGTGGACCCTCGTTAACGAAAGGTCCCGTTAATCGAAAGTTTTGGAAAACGTAAGCTTTTCGTAATCGGTTAGCGAAAAATTCTCGTTTACCGAAAGGTATTAGATGCGTAATCCTGCTCGCGCAAGCGCAGGACGCCAGTGAAGCGTTGTTTACCATTGAGAGAACATTACCCAGGCGCTCTTTCAAAGATTCACAATATATTTGGTGTCTTTTTGGTGGTTTTAGTTATTGCCACTGTGAAATAAGTCACCATGGGTCCAAAGAAGCTTCCTAGTGGCACCCTGTGGTAAAGAGAGTGAGGAACACCATCGAACTGAAGAAGGAAATCATAGAAAAATATGAGAGTGGTGTACGTCTGAGTGATCTTGCCAGGATGTACAAGAAAACTCCATCTACTATCGGCACTATCCTGGCACAGAGAAATGAGATCAAGAAAGCTAATGTTGCAAAAGGGGTTAATTTGTTAACGAAACAAAGATCGAAACAGTGGATGAGGTTGAGAAGTTGTTGTGTGTGGATCCATGAAAACAGAGAGCAGGTGATAGTATTTCTATGGCGATAATTTGTGAAAAGGCAAGGAAGCTGCACGCAGATCTTGTGAAGACAATGCCTGCAACCAGTGGTGAGGAGAGTGATTTTAAAGACAGCAAAGGCTGGTTTGAGAAGTTTAAGAAACGTAGTGGCATACACAATGTTGTGAGGCATGGTGAGGCAGCCAGCTCAGACAAACGTGCAGCTGAAAAATTTGTGCACGAATCAAGGGTTCGTAGAAGC
>WNWK01034081.1:0-20671 GCA_009830355.1 Cherax destructor | reverse complement strand
AGAAACTGTCTTTGGGGATAATGTTTTTCTCTCTGTAGAAGTCTCTATAGAAGGTTATCAAGTCATGACTTGATAACCTTCTACATAATGAATCATTGTTCTACAATGATGGATAACAAGAACTGTTCACAGAAATAGATGACAAGCCAATGATGATACTAAACTTTAACCCTTTCACTCTCCAGACCCCTCCCCCCAATTAATATTGCTCTGAAGTGTTCACATTTAAAAAAAAATCTTCTAAAATTGTAGAGAATCTTTTCTAAAGGCAATGACACCATAAGTACAAAATTTGATGGAAAACTTACGGAATTATGCAGGTGCAAAGTTAGCAGTCTGGGTGCAAGTTAGGCATCAGTGATTTTGCCACTTCCATTAGTCTGACCAAATGCTTAGCTATTTTGCCGGTATGACAATTTGGCCAAACACACACACACATACACACAAAAATCCAGTTTAAAAACAGAGTCCAAAATAAACAATGTAGATATTCAAGGCACTATTACAACATTTTCTCCATTCATCAATCACATCCCCATGCCTCTCCTATATTACACATGCCTTTCATTTTGAATTCATAATCACACAAAAATCAAAGATTTACCCTATTTCTTGGATGATAAAATACAGCTAGAAATGATCTGTCATGTATTACAGCATTCCAAAATTGAATCAGACCTATTAAAAATCCATAAAATAGACTAGGCCTTACCATCCTCAGGATAATCAACAAAAATCAGATATTTCCACTACTTTGAGCCCAAGTTCAAGCCATTTCTGGTTCTGAAACCAACCAAAATCATCTATACTTCAATAGTATATCTTCAATTTTATCACTTGATACCAAGAAACAGGCAATAAAACCATCCAAACACAAGGTCAGAATTTTGCTTTTCTCATCATGCACCACATGGGGCAGGTTTTTTTTTTTATAGTGCACACACTCATTGCACAGACCCATTCTCTCATATCTAGGCCAAAATTAACTGCTCACAGCTTATCTGTGGTCAAAACATAGATCTACATGAGGTACCCTGGCATCAATAAAGTAAATCTACATGACAGCCGCCCAAAGGGTTAAATTATCTTGAGTCGACTTAAACATTATGTACAGTGGTACCTCAAGTTATGAACTAAATTCGTTCCAGAAGGCTGTTCGAGTGCTGATACTGAACAAATTTGTTCCCATAAGGAATAATATAAATTAGATTAATCCGTTTCAGACCCCAAAAATACACTTACAAAAGAACTTACATAAATACACTTACATAATTGTTGAAGTTGGGAGCTGCTCGTATGCCAAGGTACCACTGTATTTTATATTTGTTTGTGCTGTAATGAATGTTGATGCTCAATCCTATACATAATGTAACCCTGCAAGAATTTGCTTATGAACAGTGGCTCATAAGGTTTTGTACATTTGTCAATTTCTGAAAAGGCTTAACATCAGAGTAGATTAACTTGCAGCAAGGATACCATTCAAATGAAAAACACTAGGTGGGAATAATTAAAAACACAATTATGCTAACAATAGAAAATAAAAGTCTAATTTAAAAAAAAAAATCAAGTTAGCAGAAGTTTTCAGAGTAATGGTTGCTTACCAGATATGGGTCAACAATTTGTGATTCGACAAATGTGTATGTGAGGAGTTTGCTGAGGCGTTTCATCATAGTCTTCAGCAATAATCTCCTCTTCTGCTGAGGCGTGGTTCAGGTTCTGTAAAACTAATAATACATGGAAAACTTATTAGACATCTTAACAAACTAAACAGTATACAATATACATTTCAGAAAGGATATAAAGACAATTAGAATTGTTGCTTGCTATATTGTACTCATATCTCAAAGTAAAGCAAAGATGGAGTAGTATTACAATTACAGAAGCTATGGCAACCAATTGTTTAAACCATACATATTCATGTAAATATTCAGTGCTATACATTTAATAAATCTCACTAAAAATTTGTCTGCTCTATCAGACATAATTAACCATGAAAACAGATATCTTTGTGAAGTTTCATCATAAGAAACATTTAAAAGCCAAACTCCTAAGCTTAAATTATGAGTGTTTTAAAACAAATACTAATACATATGGAAATAGAAATGTAAGCATGACATTAAAAGTCCCTAAATGATCCCAATTTTTAATAATACATCTTCATCTGGACAATGGATTGGACAAGTTGCTAATATATTTGGAATAATAATATACATGTGTGCATGAATGCGACAGAAAAGATGGGAACCCCAAAGGGTTGAAATCCTTTTGAGGAATTTAACTGTAGACATATTGTGGAATTGTAGACATATCCTAGGTTATGACATGATAAAATGTCCCCTTTGTATATCTATAGTGATTATTGTATGGAGTCTGCATTATTTTCAAGTCTTTATATAAATCACCTATATGTTCAAGGACCATAGCTCAGTGTAAAGCATTCAGATCACAACTGAAACACCCATGTGAGTCAAGTTTATCAAAGTTTCATTACAAAGACCTCCAAATAACTATTATGATCATTATATTAACAAAAAGTACTAAACCCTCATCCTCCACACAGACGTAACCCAGCAACTCTACTATACTATTACAAAATACATGTAAATACATTATTATTGTGTGGAGCACGATATATGGAGTCATACTACAAGTTTTTAAATTTCGTAATTTTATTTTTTACAATGATTTTATACAGTAAATAATGTAAATTTAAATTAGGATAAGCCACAAGTAGACGTAAGTACAGTATCATAGTGTAAATTATCTAGGATAACCAAAAAAAGTCAGTCACACTGACTTTGTTTCCGATAGGGTCCTTGGCCATCAGGTTTGATCCAAGGAAGAATATACCTCCTAATTATTTACCGGCGACAAAGAACCCCTCTTAAACGTGCAAGAAAAATATAGGCTAAACGTACCTGGCTCTTTTGGGACGTTGATTATCCTCTTTTTTGCAATTTGGCAGCCAAGGCTGGCGGCGAGGCATTCTGCAAGCTTATTACCAAGGAAGCTTCTACACAAGATGGGTCAAACCTAGGCAAGCTCTTCACACTACGTGTAGTTTCCTTAAAGCTTTCTTCTCGATTAAAATATATGGCAAATTAGAACTGACTCAGTAGTTCTTGTTGTTGTGAGTTGAGGTCTTGCTTGGTTAAAAGGGCCGGTGACAGCTTACGCAGTTGAGCCCGGCTTCAGATGGCACGGGGTAAGTAAGTAGAGTAAGTAAGGACAAGTTTTCAGGTATACACAAATAACAGTTACATAGATCATCATACATAGCACCATATGTGTAGAGAACCTAGGATAACCCAAAAAAGTCAGAGTGACTTATTTCCATTGGGGTCACAATACCTTATTATACTATAAAAGGAGATAATATATTATTATTATTATTATTATTATTATTATTATTATTATTATTATTATTATTATTATTATTATTATTATTATTATTATTATTATTATTATTATTATTATTATACCATGAGCCGCCCATGTCCTTTCACATATATTTCACTACTTTTTAACAAATCACTAGAAACTAGCACTTTCCCGACACTACTCAAAAACAGCTAGGTTACACCAATTC
Organism: Cherax destructor; assembly: GCA_009830355.1. Lineage (NCBI taxonomy): Eukaryota > Metazoa > Arthropoda > Malacostraca > Decapoda > Parastacidae > Cherax > Cherax destructor. The sequence continues at coordinate 17,082 of WNWK01034081.1, read as the reverse complement.
ACAAAGTGGTGACCCCACAGACGTATTTTTATGAAAAAAAGAAAAAAATTTTTTAAATGTTTGTAAAGTTGGGAAATTTTTTTGGGGTTTAAAAAGGCTAGCCCTAATTTTACAACATTTCCTTTAAGGAGATAAATTTAAAAATTTGGAAAGGCCATTGAACCAAAAACCCCGAATGGAAGCCCGAAATCTGGGACCCACTGTATTATTTTTATACCTTAAAATTATACTTACATTTAAATTTTTAAATATTTTTAATAAATTTAAAAATAAAAATTTTTCCATTACCATATTTTTTCCCAAAAATTTTAATTTTACTTTAATACATGGACGCCAGTGAAGCGTTGTTTACCATTGAGAGAACATTACCTAGCGCCTCTTTCACATTTGGTGTCTTTTTTGTTGGTTTATTGATTGTCACTGTGAAATAAGTCACCATGGGTCCAAAGAAGCTTCCTAGTGGCACCCGTGGTAAAGAGAGTGAGGAACACCATCGAACTGAAGGAGATTGTTGAAAAATATGAGAGTGGCATACGTCTGAGTGATCTTGCCAGGATGTACAAGAAAAGTGCATCTACTATTGGCACTATCCTGGCAAAAAAAAAATGAGATCAAGGAAGCTAATGTTGCAAAAGGGGTTGATATGTAAACGAAACAAAGATCGAAAACAGTGGATGAGGTTGAGAAGTTACCGATGGTGTGGATAAATGAAAAACAGATAGCGGGTGAAAGTATTTCCATGGCGATAATTTGTGTAAAGGCAAGGAAGTTGTACGCAGATCTTGTCAAGACGATGCCTGCAACCAGTGGTGAGGCGAGTGATTTTAAAGCCAGCAAAGGCTGGTTTGACAGGTTTAAGAAATGTAGTGGCATACAAAGTGTTGTGAGGCATGGTGAGGCAGATAGCTCAGACAAACGTGCAGCTGAAAAGTTTGCGAGTGAATTTAAGGGGTTCGTAGAGGCTGAAGAATTCCTCCCCCAACAAGTGTTTAATTGTGATGAAACAGGCCTGTTTTGGAAGAAACTACCCAACAGGACCTTCATTACTCAGGAGGAAAAGGCACAGCCAGGACACAAGCCTATGAAAGACAGGCTAACTCTTATGATGTGTGCCAATGCCAGTGGTGATTTTAAAGTGAAGCCTTTACTGGTGTATCACTCAGAAAATCCCAGAGCCTTCAAGAAACACAGTGTTGACAAGAATAAATTGTGTGTGCATTGGAAGGCTAACACCAAGGCATGGGTCACTACGGAGATTTTCAAGGAATGGTTGACTGGAGTGTTTGGCCCTAGTGTGAAGAAATACCTCCTGGAAAAGAAATTGGGACTCAAGTGCCTCCTGGTACTGGACAATGCTCCTGCTCATCCTCACAACTTGGAAGAGTTGTTGCCTGACAACTTCAATTTCATCAGAGTGAAGTTCTTGCCTCCGAACACCACTCCTCTCATCCAGCCCATGGACCAGCAGGTCATTGCAAACTTCAAGAAACTGTACACCAAAGCAGTGTTTCAGAGGTGCTTTAATATGACCAATGACTCTGCATTGACCCTAAGAGAGTTCTGGAAAGATCACTTCAATATCGTGCATTGCCTAGGCCTTATTGGTAAGGCTTGGGAGGAAGTGACTTCCAGGACTTTGAAGGACTTGAGGCTGACCCTGACGACCCTGTGCCTGTTGTGGAAGATATTGTGGCATTGGGGAACAGCCTGGGGTTGGAAGTGAGTGGTGAGGATGTGGAAGAGTTGGTGGAGGAGCACAGGATAGAGCTAACAACTGAAGAGATGCAAGAGCTTCATCTGGAACAGCAACAGACCACAGCTGATGTTATTGCTTCACAGGAGGAGGGGGAGAGAGAGGAGGAGGTGCCTTTTTCAGAGATTAAGAAATGTGTTCTATGTGGAGTAGGTTGCAGACATTTGTTGAAAGACACCACCCTGAGCACTTCAGGAAAGTATTAAAGAGTCGCCAGAAACTGAGGACTCCGGACAGTTATTTTTCTAAGAGTCCTAGTGACTCTCAAGCTGGTCCTAGTGGCATTAAAAGACCAAGAAGGGAAGTAACCCCAGAGAGGGACTTGTTACCTGAAGTCCTTTTGGAGGGGGAGTCCCCTTCCAAAAACTAGCATCTTCCAGATGCCTGCAAGTCTCTTCAATAAAGGTAAATGTTATTTATATTATAGTATTTTGTGAATATTTTTTTGAGGAACGGATTAACTGTATTTACATTATTTCTTATGGGAAATAAGGGTTCGGATTACGAAAGGTTCGGGTTGAGAAATAGCTCCTGGAACGGATTAATTTCGTTACCCGGGGGTCCACTGTACATAGTTAGCGCTCTAATTATAATGATGTGGGTGCCTTGATGCCAGAGAAGGCTTCTTGAGCAGAGGAAACTGAGCTATCCTTTCCTTACTCACACCTGAAAGAAAGGCCTGCAGACATACCCCACCCTATGTCATTAATTGGTTCCAATTGGTTCCAATCCGGCTTTTGACGTAAACCAAACAATGCTTTAAAATGACAAACACCTTAAAACTAGCCTAAATAACATGCAAAAGAATAGTATAACTATTGCTAAACCTTAACGAACACTAAAAACACATTGTAGCCATTTTTTAAAGAATAATGAACACAATTAAAAAATTATGAAGTAGGTAACGTTCCTGAGTGACGTAAAGTTGGACCTGAACTGAATTTTACTCTAGAAAGTGGCGTAAAGGTGAATTTGACGTAGGCCAAAATAATGTAAAGTGGGGTATGACTGTCTACACCATTCTTAGGGAGTTATCCAAAATCAACTGCGGTCACATTTACCCACTGGACAGTAACAAAATGAATCGCCCAATAAGGCCAACATGGACATTACTGTTATGTATAACAGCTACTATATAGCTGTGACTACAGTAGTAGTGATCTCCAGAATAACTGAAAAATGATATGGTGATACCAACAAGATGTGGAAAATGACTAATGTACAGTTCAGGACAATTATTATAGGACACGTTTCGCCACAAGTGGCTTCTTTAGTCCTAATATTAGGACCGAAGAAGCCACTTCTGGCGAAGTTTCTTCTAATAAATGTCCTGAACTTGAAGAGTTTCAAGAGTAACTACTCTCGGAGCCTGGCCATGGGCCAGGATCGTCTGGTGCTTGCCTGGTCAACCAGTTTGTTGCTGCTGGAGGCCCGCTGCCCCACATATCCATCATCACATTTCCAGTATACAAACATGTGCCATCCACCGCAGTAAATATTCCCACATCACAAACTTTGAAGGGGGGTTAGCACAGCGACTTTCACAAAGAAGACAGAACCGAGCATAATGTTACAGGTTAGCCAGACCCATCATTCACATCCACAATTCTTCAGTCAAAATTTTATTCATTCCTGTCCCCTCTCCTTACCTCACCTCATGACCTTTTAATTTCCTGCACCTCTTCCATGACCTCTCTTGAGCTTTACCTCTTTACTCATTTGTCTTACGTCAGTATAAGTGTGTTTTCTCTATTAATAAAGTTCACCTCTGGACAATAATTTGCAGCAGTAATTAAAAATTTTGCCAGAACAGTGTCAATGTTATCGACCAAATAAAGAACCTTGCGATTGATAAAGTCCAACTATAATTATAAACAAGAGAAAGCAAGCCCCAGGAATTGTGGAGATCATAAGCTAGTGGAATTATAAGTGATGGCACAGGGCTCCCCTCCCGAAACACCACAATGCTGGCTGGCTGGCACAGGGCACTGCCCCCCCTTCCCTCACAGAAACCCCAAAATGCCAGCTGGCTGCCACAGGGCATCACAACCCTCCCCCCCCCAGAAACAACGATGCTGGCTGGCGTTCAGCGCCGCCCCCCGGAAGCCCCACAATGCTGGCTGGCGCTCAGCGCTGGCCCCCGGAAGCCCCACGATGCTGGCTGGCGCTCAGCGCTGGCCCCCGGAAGCCCCACGATGCTGGCTGGCGCTCAGCGCTGGCCCCAAGCCCCGATGCTGGCTGGCGCTCAGCGCTGGCCCCCGGAAGCCCCACGATGCTGGCTGGCGCTCAGCGCTGGCCCCCGGAAGCCCCACGATACTGGCTGGCGCCTGGCCCCCGGAAGCCCCACGATGCTGGCTGGTGCTCAGCGCTGGCCCCCAGAAGCCCCACGATGCTGCTGGCGCTCAGCACTGGCCCCCGGAAGCCCCACAATGCTGGCTGGCGCTCAGCGCTGCCCCCCGGAATCTCCACGATGCTGGCTGGCACTCAGCGCCGCCCCCCCGGAAGCCCCACGATGCTGGCTGGCACTCAGCGCCGCCCCCCGGAAGCCCCACGATGCTGGCTGGCGCTCAGCGCCCCTTAAGCAAGACGTGAAAAGAATTAGTAAGGCTCAATGATTTGATAAAGCTCTCTTCCTGTCCATCCACAAGCCTAATTCTCTTCCTGCATCCACAACCTTACTAACTCTCTTAATGTATCCACAAGTACTGGAGTTTATAGCATTTCGTGAGTCAGTATTCAGTAGCATTTATGTTTGCTAGTTTACCTCTTGTTTACCTGGAGTCTACATAGTTCCCTCGTCCTCTGCAAATATCCTCACTGTACACTAAATCAGTATTTAGCTGCTGTTGCTGGTACTACTATCTTAATATATTAACTTAAGTCACATTAACTTAAGGCCTAGAGCTATCAACACATAAGGAGCCTGTATGCAATGTTACAGAAAAAGAGGTCTAAGCAAATACGATCACTTCATCAAAGGCGTTTCATGTGATCGCATTTGCAACACTGCAAGTTCCATATGTGTTGATTGCAACACGGAAAGCCGAGAGCTTTCATTCAACTCCCCCAGTGGTTATTTTGGATACAGATCAATTAATCTCCTGAGCTTGTTTACTACACGAGGGTAAATAAGTCTACATGTCACCTGTTAACCACCAATCAACAACACTTTAATCCAAAAAATAGGGAGTTAAACTCTTATGTATACTGACATACACCTCTGGGAGTAAATATTCCGCGAGTAAACCTTTGAATAAAATAGTCAACCTACCTGTGAGGAGAGCAGAGTGAAATAACGACCGTTCCTTAGCCAGGTCGCAAAAAAAATGGATGAAAGTAACAAGAGAAGAGGCTCCGTGTCACCAAGTTAATGACGTCAGTGAGGTTAAGAACCTGAATCACAGGTGGCGCAGTCACCATTGTTCCACCACTGTCATGGTGATTAACGCCAGTCAAACATACCTAACAACCACAAACAATGTTATTAACGCACACAAACACAGTTTATATTATATATATATAAATTATCACAAAATGTTACAAATAAAACTTTCTCTCAGAGAGAGTTAATGGCAGTATGTGTTATAAATGTTTCACAATTTTCCTTTGTTTTCAGGGGTAAGCTTATGTAATATTTTGTTTTCCACTTGTGGTTAAAAATTTACTCTAGTGCTTCTTTATATCACTCTTACATTCACTGCTATGTTTTATAAAACTTACGCAAGTTGATATGTCACTCTGTCTGACTTTTTTGGGTTATCCTAGGTTCTCTACACATATGCTGCTATGTATGATAATGTATGTAAATGTATTTGTGTATACCTGAATAAACTTACTTACTTACCATTATCCTACATAAAAATCAACACAGTGTGTATTTTCTTATATACCAAGAGAATAGATACACCGAGAAGTGTATCTCTCTCTCAGCGTATATATGCACATTAATCGCTGTTTTAAAGATTAAAGTATTCTTGACAGGTGGTGAATAGATGACATGCAGCCTTAGTGACACTCAACTAAACTTAATGTGTATTCATTAAGAGCAGGGACGGATCTACTATGAAACTAATGAAGCGTTGTGGACTTTAGTCCACAACGCTTTAAGAAAATTGGGTCTACTGTACGAGATGTGGTTGCAAAGGGGCTCCTGGAGTTTACCTGGAGAGAATTCCAGGGGTCAACGCCCCTGCGGCCCGGTCTGTGACCAGGCCTGATCAACCAGGCTGTTACTGTTGGCCGCACGCCTGGCTGGTCAGGTACCGACTTTAGGTGCCTGTCCAGTGCCTGCTTGAAGACAGCCAGGGGTTTGTTGGTAATCCCCCTGATGTATGCTGGGAGGCAGTTGAACAATCTTGGGCCCCTGACACTTATTGTGTTGTCCCTCAACGTGCTAGTGGCACCCCTGCTTTTCATTGGGGGGATGTTACATCGCCTGCCGAGTCAAGTTTCATTGCTCCAAAAAATGTAAGTCCGCCACTGACTTAAGGGCAATAGTACATACACACCAATAAGTGTATATTTCAAAATTATATACCCAGAATTTACTTCAGCCCTCTTTTTAGGGATAAGCGGTCTTCAATGTCGATGTGCAGGTGAAATGGAATCTTACTATCTCTTGTACAGTCTATAGATCGCAACAAACCACCCACCCATCTATGACAACATAGGTGTGATCAATTTAATTTTAAATGAGTTCTTGCTAAATGACCATTTTTACCTATTCGGCACGACATATTTACATATATTCAATCATTGGACATATTCCTAGTACTGTAGCAGTCTGTGGAACACTGAAACATGGTGTTATGTACAGTGGTGTTTCACACTTCCAGCACATATAACGAGTGTGTCTGCGTTTTTGTGGGCGTTTTGTGTTTGTGCACACACAAAACATCTCTTCTGAGCCCATTTCTTCTTAGGAGGAAGGGTATTTTGTGATCAGATCGTGGGTAGTTTTGTATTGCAGGTGTTGTGACCTGGTACGTACTTGAATATATGTTTGATGACAAACAAACTTCGGCATATGGTGGTCTGTTTCCGGTCTTGATCTTATACATATTATATGCATTAAGTATGGAAGTGTCCACAAGATGGAAAATGTTTCAAGTGCCATTTATAACTCTTGCAAACCCAATCTGCATGTCACATTTGTCCAGTAAACGCATAATGAGGGTGTAGTCCATCACAGCTGCAGGTTTTACAATGAGTTCATTGGTCTCTCTTTTGCCTGTCACTGTCTGCCATTTCGTTATGGTGAACTGATGTCAACAATATGACATCTCGTTTGTCATGCAACGATGTCATTGGCAGCAAACACCTGCACTTCATCACTACGAGTGCCTGCGTAGAACCTGGGCATATGCTTACGATTTGCACTCACACGTCTGTCATGTTCTCTTGCAAGAAATCACTGAGTAAGGGGCTTGTGTACCAATTATCCATAATATATATATATATATATTTGTCACTGATTATAATGCGAAAATCTCGTCCAGCTCCTCAGAGCTGGGGCACGTGCCCAAAATACAGCATGCATTACCCCTCTGAACAGCAGCGCTGAGTTGCTGGAACAGAAAACTAGCTGCCCTGGGATCCCTAGTTACCCTGTTGAGTCTTTAGCCCAGCTCCTTGAGGAACTTAGATGCACTCTTTCCCCGTGAACCAAGGGTCTCCGAGCCTATGGGAACAAACATATAATGATGGGCAAGTTCTCCATATTTTCTCGACTTTTGGGACTCTCTGAAGGTGGCAGCTGCCCCTCCTTCCTCCCTGGTGTATTGGAGATAGGTATCAGCCAAGGTAGATGCACATGTGTAGTCCCACACCACCTGCTTGCTGTCTGTCCAGGCTTGAAGGGTGATACCATCAGGACGCTTTTGGCTGCCATCAGATCTGCATAGTTGAGGTGGCTCCCTTACTGTTGGGCATCCGGCTGTTGTGAGGCTCCTCTTGATAATGTCTTGCAATCTTTCCTCGGATTTGACACGGTCTGCTGCTTCACTGCCACAAATACACCTGTGGTCTGTGGGTCGGCGTGTGCCAAGGCTGGAGTTGGAAATGCCAACAGAAAGCCCCCTGCATGAGGAGCTCTCACTGCAAGGAGGTGGGCTCTATCCTTCCCTGACACACACTGAAGCATTGCTGAGCTATATTCTTTACTATTGGGGGAGCAGGCCTGGTTTCAGAGCCCGTTAGATTATCCATCTACGAACTTTTGGTCATGGATTCCAATTTTGTCCCTAAGATGTTCAGGGAGAATCACTGCTACAAGGCCTCTGGATGCAATGCATGAAGACAGGAAAGCAGGTAGAGCAATCTGAGATGACTTGCGGACGCCAATGCCTCCTAGTCTGACTGGGAGTGTAGCTTGGTCCCACTGCCCATCTTCTAGAGTAAGGTTAAGTACTTTAGTAAAGATCTGCCTCAGGATACTGTCATATTCGTGCAGTATAGATTATATGAAGGAGCACATCTTAGGAAATATGTCAACCTGGGCAGACTCAAGCTTTTGTGAGAAGGTACAAGGCATCATGGGTGTCAAGATTGCCTATTCGTTGTTCCATTCTCCTCCTGAGGCCCTTTATGTGCATAAATTTTACATTGGTTGGTATGGACTCAGGGTATGTCAAATAGTGATCTGTGTCTTGTGTCATGGTCTGGGACCTATTAAAGTTGTTGAGGAGAATTTTGAGCGAGGTTGATATTAGCATGTAGAGTTTCCAGGTCACGACTGAACAGGACTCTGTGTGAATTGTCTGGGAAGATTCCAAAGCAGCGAGAGGACATCCCAGTGCATCGTTTCAGCGCTAAACAGTGGAAGTTTGTGCAGTTTGTGAGGGTTGGGGCTGAGAGTGTCCCAAGTCAGGCGGGAGCGAAGTGCCTCTCCCCCACGCCTGCCGGGGGAGGGGGCGGAGGTGTTGGCTGCCCAGTGTTTGGTGAACAGTGACCCTCTCATAACCCCTCACCCCTGTTCCTCACCCACCCAACTCCCAGCGTCGGCGATGGCGGGGGTGTGCGGGGATCGCGGGAGCTTCCACTGCAGGGACAGCGCCGTGGAATTCGACTACGAGGCAGCTGTCAGGTGTGCCACAGGCGGTGTACTCGGTTCCTCAGGCTTCGGCATCCGTGCGCACGGTGGATGTCTTGGAGCCCGGGGGCTCCATGGGAGGCGCCAGCAGCGCCTCTCAGCGGACGGAGGGCCTGGGATCTGCAATCAAATTGGCGTCCACCTGGGATCTGCAATCAAACTAGCGTCCACCAGAACATTGACACGTCCCCAGGGCTGCTCTCCCTCGGGCTGCTAGCGATGGTACTCCAGCAAGCAGCAGATCCTGGTGCAACCTGCTACTGTTTGAAATGCTGTCTGGCTGTCCTGCCGAAGAGGGACAGGCACCTTGCAACATCTGTTGTTGGGGCAATGGATGCATTTGTTTACCATGTATGGACGTGTTTATGATTCATTACCTTTGTAACTGTCATGATTGTGACCAGCTCTACTTGGAGCTCATTACCTTTGCAACTTGTCATGATTGTGACCAACTCTAGTTCATTATCTTTGTAACTTGTCATGAGTGTGACCAGCTCTACCTGGAGCTCATTACCTTTGCAACTTGTCATGATTGTGACCAGATCTAGTTCATTACCGCTGTAACTTGTTCAGCTATCAAAACTTTGGAGTCCAGTCTCTGGACCAATTATGTACCTTTGTAATCTTTTGACTACCGCCCACAGGATGGGTATGGGGTGCATAATAAAGATATTAAACTGTAACTGTATGTAGTAGGCACATGAATAGGTATGAATGTTTTTTACAGTGAGTAGTTTTAAAGTTTTGAATATAGGTGGAGTATGCTGTCTAGAGTGGGAATTTGTTATCATCCTGACTGCAGCCTTTTGCTGGGTTATGAGTGGTCTAAGGTGATTTAATGTTGTTGAGCCCCATGCACAGATTCCATAGGTGAGATAAGGGTAGATAATGAATGATATAGTGCAATGAGAGCTGGTTGTGGCACATAATAGCGTATCTGGTAAGATGTCTTTGAGATTTTCTTGGAAATTTGTTGTATGTGTGTTTGGAATTTAAGACTACTGTCAAGGTGGATTCCTAGGAATTTTCCTCTGTGAGTCTTGTGATGGGTGAACCATTGAGCGTTATGTTAAGTGGAACATTTGTGGCTTTGTTTCCAAACTGAATGAAGTAGGTCTTGTCAGTATTGAGAGTAAGCTTGTTTGTCTTCATCCATGTTGATATTTTCTGTAATTCGGCATTAACAGTGTTGGCTAGTATGACTGGATTTGGGTAGAAAAGACATATGTTGTGTCATCTGCAAATAATATGGGTTTAAGTAGTTGTGATGCATTCGGTAGGTCGTTATGTAAATGAGGAATAGGAGTGGCCCCAGGACACTTCTTTGAGGGACTCCGACTGTAATTTGTTGTGTGGAAGAGTTCTCTCCATTTGTTACACGTACTGGCTTCTGTTGCTAAGGTACGACTTGTAGTTGATGGGTGCCCTAATACCATAGTGTGCTAATTTTGTGAGCAAAAATCATGGTTTACTGTATCAAATGCTTTCGTAGGTCTATGAAGATTCCAGCGGGACTTCTTTCTTCTCAAGTCGGTGTATATTAACTCTAACATGTGTGTTATAGCATCGTTTGTGCTCTTGTTAGTCCTGAATCCAAATTGACAGGGTTGAGTACATTGTGTGGGGGCGAGGTAGGGATAGATCTGTCTATAATTAATTTTTTAAGATTTTAGAAACAGTGGTAAATTTAGATTGGTCTATAAAATTTAGCAGTTTGGTCACCTCCTTTGTGGATCGGGTGACCCTAGCTATTTTGAGAATTGATGGGAAGGTAGAAGATTCAATGGTTTATTGAATAATGCTTATAATTGGTGACAGTAGCCGAAATTCAGCCCCCTTTATCCAACACATAACAAAGAAAGCCCCCAAAAACTGTGGGGATCCCCCTAAAGATTTTATTATGTCACCACAAAGGTGGTGACCCCACAACGTAAAAACCCCTAGGGGCCTATATCAAATCTACCTTTTGTACCCAAAACTTCAGAAATTTGTGCACAAGAGATTATACTTTTCATAACGACACAAAGCTCTAAACCCCCTGCCAATTTGGCTTCAAAAAATAAAAGCACTAACGTGCAATAGTAAAATTATAGACCTGCTTTAAAAGCATTTCGAAAATAAGGAATATCCATTAGGACTTTTTTTTTTAAGGGAAAATTTTTTTGACACAGTAAACCACAGCATCCTACTCCACAAACTTGAACTATGGAATAAGAGGTCATGAAAAAAATACTAAATCCTACCTCACTAATAGGTATCAGTATGTCACTATTAAAGACACATCCCCCCGACCGACCACTTGCCCCCGGAATTACCGCAGGGGTGCCTTTGGGGCCCCCTGCTCTTCCTTTTAAACATCAATGATCTTCCCAATGTATCACAACACCTGAAACCAAACTTTTTTCCCACAAAATTATCTCCCAAAAAACCCTTTTTGGTTTAAAAACCCCTTTTTAACGTGAATTAATAAAAAATCAAATGGATGAACCCCAAAAAATTACCTCAAACTGATAAGATTTATATTATGTTTAAAAAAAGGGGGAGATGATCCACAATTAAAATTAAAAGTTTTTCAAACCCTTTTCAAAAAAAGGGGCAAGTTCCTTTTTTCTTTTAAAAGGGCCTGAAATTGGGCACCCATACCCCTTTAAAAAAAAAAGTGTAAAACTGTGGGGATTCTCAAAAATTGGGGTTTTTTATGTACCACAATCAGCCCTACTCACACTATACTACTCCTCATCTATCCCTACCCCACAAAACCCATTTGTGCAGGGGGGTAAAACAATTACCCACCTAAACCCAATTAATAACCCAAAAAAAAACCCCGGTAATTTTCCCCAAAACCCCCGCTAGGCAGACCCCCCCCACTCTTCAAAGACCTAAACCTACTCACTTTTCCCAGAACATCCATACTTACTACTTTTCTACCTATATTTATAAAACCCTTTTAAAATTCCCCAAATTTAACCCTGAGCTAAAAAACTTTCTTTACAGTTGTGACGGGGGCCCCTAGACAAAATTACCAGACATAAACATCTCTTTGACTTTCCCCCCTGTCCGACTAAATCTATAAAAAAATTTTGGAACCCCCCGCCTGAAAACTCTAGAACTGCAAAAACAAAACCTCCATTTTCAAAAGCACCGTTAAAAAAATCTTATCTCACTTACCCCCCAAACCCTAGCTAACCACAAAAAAATACTTTATCTTCCCCTATCCACAAAAAATAATTATTAAATTTTGTGTTTCCCCCCTTTTTTTCAAAATTCCCTAACCAAAATTCTAATACACCTATTGATTCATAATTTTAAGCTAGTCATAAGTTTGCCTAAGACACTCCAATATAGAAACTGTATTTTTCCAAAATACATCACCTTTATCATTAATATATAAACTAAATGCTAAATTCTTAAATTTTTTAAAATTTTAGTACCTAAATTTTTTTAAAACCTATTAATCACTACAATTACCAAATTTTCTATAAAATTTATAATCATTGTGTCACTATTGGGGAAGCCCCTATCTAAGACCCTGAAAAGCCTAGGCATACCTGGCCCAAATTGGGCCCTCTTTAATTTTTTTTTTTTTTTTATTAACACATCGGCATTTTCCCCCCCAAAGGGAGGGGGCTTTCATCATCATTCCTCCATCACTGTCCCAGAAAGGGGGGCTTTACACTACAGTTATAAAACTGCAACATTAACACCCCTCCTTCAGAAAACCGGCACTGTACTTCCCATCTCCGAACTCAAATCCGGCCTGCCGGTTTTTCCCCGAATCCCTTCATAAATGTTACTTTGCTCCCTCCAACAGCCCTCAAGTTTTAAAAAACCATAAAGCCTCCATTCCTCCTATCAAAAACCTCCCCATGCTTGCTGGAAGTCCAAGCCCTCCAAAACCAAAACTTCCTTTACCCCTCCCCCCAACCTTTCCTAGGCCGGGCCCCCACCCCCCTTCCCTCCACTACAGATTTATACACCCCGAAGTCACCTTTTCTTCCATTCTCTCTACATGTCCAAACCACCTCAACCCCTCCTCAGCTCTCTGGACAATCGTTTTGGTAATCCCGCACCTCCTCCCAATTTCCAAACCCTTTTCCCCATTATATTCACACCACCATTTTACCCCCCAGACATGACATCTCCACTGCCTCCAGCCTTCTCCCCGTTGCAACATTCATCACCCATGCTTCACACCCCATATAAGAGCGTTGGGATAACTATACTCTTACATTCCCTTTTACTTCCATGGACAAGGTTTTTTCTCCACAGACTCCGAAGTGCTCCACTCCCCCTTTTTCCCCCCATCAATTCTATGATTCACCTCATCCTTCATAGACCCTCCCCAATTTTCCAAAATCCCAAATATCTGAATACATTCACCTCCTCCATCTCTCTCCCTCCCAAACTGATATCCAATCTTTCGTCACCTATTCTTTTTGTTATCCTCATCACCTTACTCTTTCCCATATTCACTTTCAATTTTCTTCTTTTACACACCCTACAAATTCATCCACCAACCTCTGCAGCTTCTCTTCCCGAATCTCCCAAAAGCACAGTGTCATCAGCAAAAAACAACTGTGACAACTCCCCCTTTGTATTTGCTTCTTTATCTTTTAGCCCAACACCTCTTGCCAAGACCCTCGCATTCACTTCTCTTACAACCCCATCTATAAATATATTGAACAACCAAGGTGACATCACACATCCTTGCCCTAAGGCCCACCCCCCCCCCAAACCCTGGGCCCCCACTATCCTCATAAAAACTCTTCACTGCTTTCAGAAACCCTTCCCTCCTTTTCCCAAACACCTGCAACATCTGCCACATTGCCCCCTATCTACCCTATCATACGCCTTTTCTTAATCCATAAATGCCACAAAAACATCTTTATTATCCAAATACTGTTCACCTAAAAATTTTTCATTAAAACTTGGTCTACCCCCCCCTACCTTTCCCTTAAAGCCCCCTTGCTTCTGCTATCCTGCTTTCTTTTTTACTCTTAATTCTTTCAATAATAATTTACCATACACTTTAAAAGGTTTTAACTAAACAAACACCCCTATAATTTTTCCTTTTTGTCCCCTTTCCTTTATAAAAAGGAACAATACAGGGCCTCTCCAACCCCTTTTGGTACCTTACCCTTTCCATACATTTATTAAATAATAGCACCAACCACCCCAAAAAATTAAATCCCCACCTGCTTTTAACATTTCTATCTTTACCCCATCAATCCCAGCTGCCTTCCCCCCCTTTTATTCTACCCACTGCCTCACGAACTTCCCTACACCCCCTTGGCTCTTCCACCTCCTACAAGATGTTATTCCTCCTTGCCCTACACACGAAATCACAGCTTCCCTGTCTTCATAAATTTTTTAAAACAAACCCAAAAAATATTCTCTCCTCTTCCCGATATTAACTCTCCATTTAATAACTTCCTCCCCCCATTTTTAACTGTCAAACCCCTTTTGTTCTCTAGGCTTCCTCAACTTATTAATCTCTTTCCCCAAAAATTTTTTTTATTTTCAACAAAATTTTTTGATAACATCTCACCCACTCTCTCATCTGTTCTTTTTTCATTGTTCACCATTTTTAACCTTTTTTCCCCTCCATATACTCTTCCCCCCTTGCATCACTTCTACTTTGTTAAAAAACCCCTCATATGCAACTTTTTTTCCCCTTTTCTATCTCTTTCCCCCATCATTCCCCTCGCCCCCCTTCCCTCCCGCACCCCTCGCCTGTAACCCCTTTTTGCTGAACACTCTAATACTACTTTTTTTAAAACTACCCCATACATTTTCGCCCCCTTTTCCTACACTCTCACTAGCCCATCTATCCTCCAATAGTTGTTTATATCTTACCCCAAACCCCCCCTTTTAGTTTATAAACCTTCCCCCCTCCTTTTTTTTGATTTTATTTTCCTTGCCCCCCCATCTACCTTTTACTCCCACTGAAAGCTTTTTTAAAAAAATGTCTGAAAATCTGTACCCCCTCTATAAACATGTACATCCTGAAGTCTACTCAACAGTCTTTTATCTACCAATACATAGCCCCAAAAAACTACTGTCATTACGCCCTACATCATATCTTGTATACTTATTTATTCTTTTTCTTAAAATATGTATTACCTATAACAAACCCCCTTTTTTACAAAAAATTCAACCCAAAAGGGCCCCCATTTTTCATTTACACCTGGCCCCCCAAACTTACCTACTACACCCTCTCTGCATGTTTCTCCCACTTTAGCTTTTGGGGTCCCCTACCACAATTACTCTCTCTTTTGGGTTTTAAAAGTTCCTATACATTCCAACATCTCCCAAAAACTCTCTCCCCCTTACCTCCTCTCTTCTCCCCGGTGCATACACGCTTATTATGACCCACTTTTCGCATCCGACCCTTATTTTTTAAACCCCCATAATCCTTGGGGTTTTCACATTTATATTCCCCTTTTCCCCTTTCCCCCAAATGATCCTTCAACATTATTTTTCCCCCCCTTAGCTCTAACCCCTCAAAATACTCCTGACTTAATCCCTTTATTTCTCCCCACTAAAAAAACCCCCCCCCTTTAGCTTTTTTCGCTTAAGGGGGGAAAAAAACTTCTTTTTATTCATAACCTTTGGCAATCATCTCTTTTTTATCATTCCCCAAAAAATTTTTTCTTATCATCTTGTAATATCTACTTCATAAAATTTTTAATTTTTAAGTACACCCCCCCCTTGTATATTACTGGAAATAAAAATTTGAATTTGAATTTGAAAAAAAGGGGGGTAAAAACTGTTTATTTTCCTGCTTTTTTTTTTTAAAGGGGGTTTTTTGGGGAGACTTCAATTGGGGTTGGTAGGAGCTAGGAATAGTGTATTGGGGAGGTGTTGGGGGAGGTATCTTTTGGGGCAGTGTTTGAGTTTGGATTTTCCCGCTAGATTCTTTCCTATGGTGGAGAAAAAAAACATTAAGTCTGTTTGGTCTCAGTTTGTGATGGGGGTTCATCTTTTCATAAAGTATTTTTGCATTCTTATACAGGGGATCTATTTTGGAGTTCCAACTCGAAAAATTTTTTAATTTTATTTTTTTTAGGTGCTTTTGAAGTGTATTTTTGGGGTCTGAAATGGTTTAAACAAAATTTTTAATATTTCCCTTTTGGGAAAAAAAATTCCCCTTTGGTATCGGCATTGAAAGCCATCGGGAAAGGGGAAATTTAACCGAACTCAGCCCTGTAATTCATTTTTTGTTTTTTCTTTTTCCCCGAAACCAAACTTAAAAAGGGGTTTAGTATAGTGTGAAATTACCCCTTTGATATTACCTTTGAAGGTTTCAAGAGTTTTATTTTCTGACCCCGGGGGAGGGGCCCCCCCTTTGTTGGTCTTTTCCTGGTAAAAAAGGCTGTTGCTGCTAAAGGCCCCCCTTTTCCCAATATCCATAAAGCCTGGTTGATCGCACCGGTGAAAAATGGTTCCCCCGGGATTTCTTTGGAAGATGGAATGGGGGGGGGACCCCGGATGTTTGTACAGTACTCCCCCTTTTTTTCCCCCCCCCTGCTCTATGGGTTTATTTTACACTTCCTCCCATATCTCTCCCCCAGTATTTGTTATGGCAGTGTACAGATTTAAAACCCCCCCCTCAAGTACTTTCCCGGTACGTTTTATTATCATGTATGTATCTATCTCTTTGAAGGCGTTCCCAATTTTAGGTGTTTCAAAGGCTCAATGTGAGCCGTAAAAAAAACTTGTACAGTGGACCCTCGGTTAACAAAAATTTTAAAAAGGTCCAGGAGCTTTTCTTAATCTGAATCTTTTGTTATCTGAAAACCCCTTTTTTTCCCGAAATAATGTAAAACAATTAATTGTTCCCCAAAAAAAAAATCACCAAAAAAAAAAAAAATAACATTTTTTTTTCCTTTATTGAAGAGTTGCAAGCATCTGGAAGGTAGAGTTGCTGACAAAAGGGGGGGGGGGTTAATGGTTGGAAGGGGAAACCCCCCCAAAAAGGGGGGAGGGGGCAAGTCCCTCTCTGGGGGATTCCCTTCTTTTTTTTTTAAAGCATGCCTCCCCACTCCCCCCCCTGCCTGCTCCTCCCCATGCCTGCCCCCCCCATGCCTCTTTCCCCCCTGCAGCCTGCTACACTCCCCCCCCTGCCTGCTTTTCCCCCCCGCATGAATGCTACACTCCCCGCATGAATGCTACACTCCTCATGAATGCTACACTCCCTGCATGCCTGTCCTCCCCGCATGCCTGCCATTCCCTGCAT
>WNWK01034080.1:0-20672 GCA_009830355.1 Cherax destructor | reverse complement strand
CAACTCCTCTATTTCCACAACAAGGTAACCCGCACTCCCACATCCTCTCCATAACAATCCCTTAACTGTCCCTCCAAATACCTAATAAGTCCATACGCAAACTGATTATCCTCCCTCCCCCGTCTAACATAGAAGTCCCTTATCTTGCCCTTAGCCACATTGTCCCACCAGAGCAACAAATCCCTATCCACACACACCTCGGACCACAACCTGTCCCACAAACCCCCAAACGTATCCCTCCCCATTCCCTCTTGAAGCAACCGGACATATAATTTCAATAACTCCGTACCTGCGAGGCAACCTCCCACCCCAAATCCACCAAAACCCCCTGTGGTCCGAAAAAACCACATCCAACACACGCACCCTCCTCACTTCCGCTCTCCTAGTCACATATAACCCGTCCAGCCGAGCAGCATAACCTCTCCTCAGGGAGGCCACCCACCTCAGCATCCCTGTCCCCCGCTGACTCCAAGTCAGCTGCAGGTTCGTCCACACACACCTGACCTGGGGTGCCCAAAAGGTCCTGCAACACCGTAGCAAACACCTCCTCTGCTACCCTCTCATCAGCCTCCGATACTCCTCCCACGGCTCCAGGCTCCTGGACAGATGATTCCGGTACCACTGGTAAGGTCGCACATCCATCCTCCAAAGATTCTGACCTGTCCACCTCAGCACTCCAACTTGCACCCGACATAGGGTTGTCCGACCCACGCTCCTCCTTACGATGCACCGAAGACTCTCGTTGATGTCCAACATCCTTTGGGCCCGTCCTTTTACCACACTGCACAGCCATATGTTCATAGGCCCCACACAACCTGCAGGTACGACGTTGCCCCGCATAGGTAACCATGACTTGAGTCCTGAAGTCCTCCAACAGTATGTAGGAAGGGATGGGATGGCGTAACGTCATTTTTAACGTAAACGTTCCCTCCAGCAGACCTTGAAACATCCCTTCCGACCACCTGCCCACCGTCGCCGTATGAACAGTTCCATATCGCTCAAAAACTGTTCTCAAATCAGCCTCAGTCGCCTCAAATGGGCAATTACGGACCTTGACCCAAACGTAGTACCTGGATACGTCGTGAAGACACACCGTTACTGCCGAATTCACATCCACAGGTACTTCCTGAAACCTGGCGACAATCCTCTCATACACATCGGCAGTGCGAAGCTTAACGAAGATTCTATATGCACCATTTATAGCCACACCACAAATCGTCATTCTCCAATCCGTAGACGTCGTACAATGGTAGTCAGTAGATCAGAAGCATTCTGGCCCGACACAGCCCCACGAATCATCTGGATACACACAGTGTTAACTCGGCGACGACCCAACTGCGCCATGTTGTGAAAACAACAATATGTTCCCAGTAGTTAAAGTGTTTGATGGAACTTATACGTATACATTCTCTGGATCTGTAATTTCACCTGCATTGAATGGGGATGTTAATGTACAGCAGTATTCTATCCTACTAGCCCCAACTAGGATATCACACATTATTTAGGCTATCCCACACTGTTCTAAGCTATCCCCCACTATCCTAGGCTATGCCTCACTATTATAGGCTATCCCATGCTTTCCTGGGCTATGTTACACTTTTATAGGCTATCCTGCACTATCATAGGCTATGCCACACTATTACAGGCAACCCACCACTATCCTAGGCTATGCCACACTATTATAGGCTATCCACCACTATCCTAGGCTATGCCACACTAATATAGGCTATTCTCCACTATCCTAGGCTATGCCGCACTCTTATTGGCTATCCTAAGCTATTCCACACTATGCTAGCCTATCTTACACTATCCTAGGCTATCCTCCACTATCCTAGGATATCACTGTGAGTCATGACTCTTGAATGTTATCACTGTGAGTCATGACTCGTGACTGTTATCACTGTGAGTCATGACTCTTGACTGTTATCACTGTGAGTCATGACTCTTGAATGTTATCACTGTGAGTCATGACTCGTGAATATTATCACTGTGAGTCATGACTCGTGAATGTTATCACTGTGAGTCATGACTCTTGAATGTTATCACTGTGAGTCATGACTCGTGACTGTTATCACTGTGAGTCATGACTCGTGACTGTTATCACAGTGAGTCATGACTTGTGACTGTTATCACTGTGAGTCATGACTCTTGAATGTTATCACTGTGAGTCATGACTCTTGAATGTTATCACTGTGAGTCATGACTCGTGACTGTTATCACTGTGAGTCATGACGCGTGACTGTTATCACTGTCAGTCATGACTTAAATGTTATCACTGTGAGTCATGACTCTTGAATGTTATCACTGTGAGTCATGACTCTTGAATGTTATCACTGTGAGTCATGACTCTTGATGTTATCACTGTGAGTCATGACTCTGAATGTTATCACTGTGAGTCATGATCTTGAATGTTATCACTGTGAGTCATGACTCTAAACTGTTATCACTGTGAGTCATGACTCTTGACTGTTATCACTGTGAGTCATGACTCTTGAATGTTATCACTGTGAGTCATGACTCATGAACTGATTATTTCACTGTGAGTCATGACTCTTGAATGTTATCACTGTGATTCATGACTCTTAAACTGTTATCACTGTGAGTCATGACTCTTAAATGTTATCACTGTGAGTCATGACTCTTGAATGTTATCACTGTGAGTCATGACTCTTGAATGTTATCACTGTGAGTCATGACTCTTAAATGTTATCACTGTGAGTCATGACTCTTAAATGTTATCACTGTGAGTCATGACTCTTGAATGTTATCACTGTGAGTCATGACTCTTGAATGTTATCACTGTGAGTCATGACTCTTGAATGTTATCACTGTGAGTCATGACTCTTGAATGTTATCACTGTGAGTCATGACTCTTAAATGTTATCACTGTGAGTCATGACTCTTAAATGTTATCACTGTGAGTCATGACTCTTGAATGTTATCACTGTGAGTCATGACTCTTGAATGTTATCACTGTGAGTCATGACTCGTGACTGTTATCACTGTGAGTCATGACTCTTGATGTTACACTGTGAGTCATGACTCTAATGTTATCACTGTGAGTCATGACTCTTGATGTTATCACTGTGAGTCATGACTCTTGAATGTTATCACTGTGAGTCATGACTCTTGAATGTTATCACTGTGAGTCATACTCTTGAATGTTATCACTGTGAGTCATGACTCTTAAATGTTATCACTGTGAGTCATGACTCTTAAATGTTATCACTGTGAGTCATGACTCTTAAATGTTATCACTGTGAGTCATGACTCTTGAATGTTATCACTGTGAGTCATGACTCTTGAATGTTATCACTGTGAGTCATGACTCGTGACTGTTATCACTGTGAGTCATGACTCTTGAATGTTATCACTGTGAGTCATGACTCTTGAATGTTATCACTGTGAGTCATGACTCGTGACTGCTATCACTGTGAGTCATGACTCTTGACTGTTATCACTGTGAGTCATGACTCTTGAATGTTATCACTGTGAGTCATGACTCGTGACTGTTATCACTGTGAGTCATGACTCTTGAATGTTATCACTGTGAGTCATGACTCGTGACTGTTATCACTGTGAGTCATGACTCTTAAATGTTATCACTGTGAGTCATGACTCTTGAATGTTATCACTGTGAGTCATGACTCTTGAATGTTATCACTGTGAGTCATGACTCTTGAATGTTATCACTGTGAGTCATGACTCTTGAATGTTATCACTGTGAGTCATGACTCTTGAATGTTATCACTGTGAGTCATGACTCTTAAATGTTATCACTGTGAGTCATGACTCTTAAATGTTATCACTGTGAGTCATGACTCTTAAATGTTATCACTGTGTGTCATGACTTTGAATGTTATCACTGTGAGTCATGACTCTGAATGTTATCACTGTGAGTCATGACTCTTGAATGTTATCACTGTGAGTCATGACTCTTGAATGTTATCACTGTGAGTCATGACTCTTGAATGTTATCACTGTGAGTCATGACTCGTGACTGCTATCATGTGAGTCATGACTCTTGACTGTTATCACTGTGAGTCATGACTCTTGAATGTTATCACTGTGAGTCATGACTCGTGACTGTTATCACTGTGAGTCATGACTCTTGAATGTTATCACTGTGAGTCATGACTCTTGAATGTTATCACTGTGAGTCATGACTCTTAAATGTTATCACTGTGAGTCATGACTCTTGAATGTTATCACTATGAGTCATGACTCTTGAATGTTATCACTGTGAGTCATGACTCTTGAATGTTATCACTGTGAGTCATGACTCTTAAATGGTATCACTGTGAGTCATGACTCTTGAATGTTATCACTGTTAGTCATGACTCTTAAATGTTATCACTGTGAGTCATGACTCTTGAATGTTATCACTGTGAGTCATGACTCTTGAATGTTATCACTGTGAGTCATGACTCCTAAATGTTATCACTGTGAGTCATGACTCTTAAATGTTATCACTGTGAGTCATGACTCTTAAATGTTATCACTGTGAGTCATGACTGGTGAAGTTGAGTCATGACTTGTGAATGTTATCACTGTGAGTCATGACTCGTGACTGTTATCACTGTGAGTCATGACTCGTGACTGTTATCACTGTGAGTCATGACTCGTGACTCTTATCACTGTGAGTCATGACTCGTGACTGTTATCACAGTGAGTCATGACTCGTGAATTTGAGTCATGACTCGTGAATGTTGAGTCATGACTCGTGAATGTTGAGTCTTGGTCTTAATTAATAGTTGGAATGATGACCATCCTGAGTGATGACTATCCTGAGTGATGACCATCCTGAGTGATAACTATCCTGAGTGACGACCATCCTGAGTGACGACCATCCTGAATGACGACCATCCTGAGTGACGACCATCCTGAGTGACGACCATCCTGAGTGACGACCATCCTGAGTGACGACCATCCTGAGTGACGACCATCCTGAGTGACGACCATCCTGAGTGACGACCATCCTGAGTGACGACCATCCTGAGTGACGACCATCCTGAGTGACGACCATCCTGAGTGACGACCATCCTGAGTGACGACCATCCTGAGTGACGACTGCACTAACAAACACACAAAATATCACAACTACACTAACAAACACCCCCCTCCCTTTTTTTACACTGGACTAAAGAAACCTTCTCTTAGCCCAAGGTCTTCAGGGTTCCTGCAGCTTCCCCGACCATCTTCTGTGATCTGATTTACCTCGTCTAAAACCACCATCTTTTTTTCTCCCCTCTAAACATCATCTTTTGTCCATGTCTGCTGAAATTCTACGTTAGTTTTATTTTTTTAAACAGACTCTGTCCTCTATAAATTTCTGTGGCACCTTGAGTCCCAGCCTCTGCTCCTCCTCCTCCTCCTCCTCCTCCTCTTCCTCCTCTTCCTCTTTCTCTTCCTCTTCCTCTTCCTCTTCCTCTTCCTCTTCCTCTTCCTCCTCCTCCTCCTCCTCCTCCTCCTCCTCCACCTCCTCCTCCTCCTGCTCCTCCTCCTCTTCAGGGACGTCTTCAAGGAGGAAAAGACCACAAGGACTGGCTTGACGAAAGACCTTCAAATTTTTCCTCTTTCAAACTCTCCTAGTATATACAACTTTAGACATTATTATTATTATTATTATTATTATAATTATTATTATTATTATTATTATTAATATTATTAGTATTGTTGTTGTTGTTGCTGCTGTTATCATTATTATTATTATCGTTATTACTGTTATTATTATTAGTAGTAGTAGTATTATTAATATTATGTCCCCGCCTAACATGTTTCCGAGTGCAGTCATCAATGGCTTAGTCAAGTGTTAATGACCTACTTTGGTTCCAGAGACTTAGTTAAGGGTTAATGACCTTATTAAGGTTTAATGACCTGAATTAGGGTCATTACCCAAAGCTTCCAGTCTTTCTCTGGAAAGCTTGACGGGACAGAATTTGGAAAGCTTGAGACTTTTAACACAGTTTTGAGTTAAGCTGATAATACTAGAGTTTCCCTCTCTCTCTCTCTCTCTCTCTCTCTCTCTCTCTCTCTCTCTCTCTCTCTCTCTTAAATCCCTCACAGCGTATACACACTGACAGTTGACTTAAATCCCTCTTCTAGGGTGTTAAAGTATCCTTGTCTGGTGGTGGAAAGGTTACACTGCATCCTTAATGACCCTCGTGTAGTAGACAGGCTTTAAACCCCCATTAACCCACCAACCAAGTATCATAAAGAAGCAATTGATAGATCACGCAAGCAAGGCAGCCAAGAGGCACACAGCCGCACTAAGACGCATCTTCCATCTTGCAAGACGCCACACACATGCAGGCTGTAACTATCCACCTCCTTCGTGTGCAACACCTGGGTGTCGTTGTGGAAACGTTTCGCCACACAGTGGCTTCATCAGTCCAATACAAAGAAGAATGGTGAAGATCAGAAGGAGATTGAGGTAATTAGTCCCTCAGTCTGGAGTCGATGTAATCAGTTCTTCCAGACAGAGGGACTGATTACCTCAATCTACTTCTGATCTTTACTATTCTTCTTTGTACTGGACTGATGAAGCCACAATAAAGATACTCAAGTGTTGCACATGTGTCTAATAGATCAACTTGTCGGTTCTCTGGATCATTTATCTATATACATTCTTGGACTGCCTATCCCTCTCCCTCCATACCGTCTCCAACTTCTACACTAACTGGAGAAGAAATAAAATCAAGGAACGGGTGGGGGTTGAACCCATGGCCAGTGTGTTAACCACTGGGCCAGCTGGCTACAGTAAGTTTCATCCAACTAGATATATTTTCGTACACCATGGATGGGCCACCACAAATGCATGTTTTTACAGACGAATCCCACACCAGCTTGGTTGTGTCGTACTCTAGCTCAAGTCCCTTCAAAGCTGCCTTCATGATTCACGTGAGTCAGTCTAGTAGAGGATGATATATACAACGAGAGGTTACTACATCCCTAATTTAGGTAATAAAGTATTCTTGTCTGGTGGGGGACAGTAGCCATGAAGCATTAATGACTCTCTGAGTAGTCAACAGACTTTAAACCTAATTACCCAGCCAATAAGCTAGATGAGTAGTTTAATGGGTTTAAATCCTATTCACTACACGAGGGTCATTAAGGCTGCATATCACCTGCTCACCACCAGTCAAGAATACTTTAATACCTAAAATAGTGAGACATACACCTCTCAGTGTATATACACTGAGAGACATACACTGAAAAATGATGTACACTTTTCAATGCATATAACTTTGCACAGGGTAAAGATTGAACCTGACAGCAGAGGTTGAACCTGTCAGCAGAGTGTCACAGAGTGAGGGAGCCAGCGTAAGGCTTCGGTCAAGTGACCAAAAGAACTACAGAGTAGGTCATCTTATGTTTTAAAATCCACGTCTGGGATCATTTTCTCTCCCCTTTGTCCCGAGGGCAAAAAAAAACACCACAACATTGATTTTCTAGTTCTGCTACTGTGTTTTACATTACTGTGTTTTTCTTTCTGACTTTATCAGCTTTTCCTTGTGTGTGTGTGTGTGTGTGTGTGTGTGTGTGTGTGTGTGTGTGTGTGTGTGTGTACTCACGTAGTTGTCGTTGCAGGGATCGAGTCATAGCTCCTGGCCTGGTGTGTGTGTGTGTGTAATACTAACTAACGTAACAACTTTCTCTCTTTCCCAGGTGAGTTTAGAAATTTGTCACCTAGTAGTGTCACCTAGCAGTGTCCCCCTAGTTACGGGAACGAGGCGTCTTAAGTAGATGAAGTATCTCTTTCCTCCTTAGGGGAGTCGAGGCACCTGGGTAGGTGAAATAAAGGTACTTTGCTATAGTAATCTGTCACCTACTCAGGGGAATGAAGTACCTAAGCTAGGGGAAATGTGTGAGTGTACAGTGTGTCACCTAATTTTATGTAGTCTCTCTCCTGGTTCACCTTAGTGTCACCTGGTTCACCTTAGTGTCACCTGGTTCACCTTAGTGTCACCTGGTTCACCTTAGTGTCACCTGGTTCACCTCAGTGTCACCTGGTTCACCTTAGTGTCACCTGGTTCCATCAGTGTGTCAGAGGTGGGTCTTAATTTAAGTGTCAAGTGAGTCACCTAGTAGGTCAACTGGGTGTGGTATTGTCTCCTGGCTCACCTAAGCCTCACCTGACTTACACACACACACACACACACACACAATGTTTTCCCCTCAGTCAATGTTTTTCTTCTGTATTTTTTTTTCAATGCCAACATTTGCAATTTTTAAAAACATCGTTCATAAAAATATATACAGAGACCAAGTCTTTATTCCCATCAAGTTTCGCTCGAAGTGAAGTTTTTTTTTTTAACCAGGTCCTTCCTTGAAAAACGTCGTCCTCCTTGAGCGAAATGTTGTGGGAATAATAGCATATTCTGGAGACTTGCTTCTTTGCCCACACAAACACACACACACAAACACAAACACACACACACACACACACACACACACACACACACACACACACACACACACACACACACACACACACATCTGTCCACGTTTCGCCCTTCGAAAAACCAGATAAGAGACATTACTCACAAGTGTTCCTGAGCGTTTGGAGATGAATAACAATAAACATTTCTCACAGTCAGTGTTCCTGAACAAACATTACTCACAGTCAGTGTTCCTGAACAAACATTACTCACAGTCAGTGTTCCTGAACAAACATTTCTCACAGTCAGTGTTCCTGAACAAACATTTCTCACAGTCAGTGTTCCTGAACAAACATTACTCACAGTCAGTGTTCCTGAATAAAACATTACTCACAGTCAGTGTTCCTGAACAAACATTACTCACAGTCATTGTTCCTGAACAAACATTTCTCACAGTCATTGTTCCTGAACAAACATTTCTCACAGTCAGTGTTCCTGAACAAACATTTCTCACAGTGTTCCTAAACAAACATTTCTCACAGTCAGTGTTCCTGAACAAACATTACTCACAGTCAGTGTTCCTGAACAAACATTTCTCACAGTCAGTGTTCCTGAACAAACATTACTCACAGTCAGTGTTCCTGAACAAACATTACTCACAGTCAGTGTTCCTGAACAAACATTACTCACAGTCAGTGTTCCTGAACAAACATTACTCACAGTCAGTGTTCCTGAACAAACATTACTCACAGTCAGTGTTCCTGAACAAACATTTCTCACAGTCAGTGTTCCTGAACAAACATTACTCACAGTCAGTGTTCCTGAACAAACATTACTCACAGTCATTGTTCCTGAACAAACATTACTCACACTCATTGTTCCTGAGGGAGGGAGAGAGAGGCGAGAGAGAGGAGAGGCGAGAGAGAGGAGAGAGAGAGAGAGGAGAGAGTGAGAGAGAGGATAGAGGTGAGAGAGGGAGAGAGTGAGAGAGAGGCGAGAGAGAGGAGAGAGATGTGAAAGGGAGAGAGTGAGAGAGAGGCGAGAGAGAGGCGGGAGAGAGAGGGAGAGAGTGAGAGGCAAGAGAGAGTGAGGGGCAGAGAGAGAGGTGAGAGAGTGAGAGAGAGGATAGAGAGAGAGGTGAGATAGGGAGAGAGTGAGAGAGGCGAGAGAGAGGAGAGAGCGAGATGAGAAAGGGAGAGAGTGAGAGAGGATAGGGAGAGAGGTGAGAGTGAGAGAGGCGAGAGAGGAGAGAGAGAGATGAGAGAGGGAGAGAGAGGCGAGAGAGGATGGAGAGAGAGGTGAGAGAGGGAGTGAGGGGGAGGCGAGAGAGAGGAGAGAGAGGTGAGAGAGGATAGAGAGAGGGGTGAGAAAGGGAGAGAGTGAGAGAGAGGAGAGAGAGAGGTGGGAGAGGGAAAGAGTGGGAGAGGCGAGAGAGAGGAGAGAGAGAGTGAGAGGCGAGAGAGAGACAGTGAGAGAGAGGAGAGGGAGAGATAGAGTGGGAGAGAGAGAGGTGAGAGAGATGAAAGGAGGGAGGGAGAGGAAGGAGAGATAAAGAGAGACAGAGAGACAGGGAGAGAGAGGAGGGGGAGATAGTGGAAGAGAGAGAGAGAGGAGAGGGGAGAGAGAGAGGTAGGAGAGAGAGAGAGAGAGAGTGGGAGGGATGGGTGTATGAGGGGAGAGGGGGAAGGTCAGATTCAATAGCCCTACTGTTCGTTTATGTGTGCGTACCACACCGGTTAGTTACCATTTTGTCCTAGGCACATGTCGATTTGACACTAGGCCTGTTGTATGTATGTGTGTGTGTGTGTGTAAGGAAACACTTCGAAATGTTTCTGCCCCACCGGGAATAGAACCCGGCCCCTCCGTGCGTGAAGCGAGAGCTTTACCACTAGGCCACCGGTGTGTATGTGTGTGTGTGTGTGTTCACCGAGTGTGTGTTATGTGTGTATGCGAGGGGAGAGGGGGAAGGTCAGATTCAATAGCCCTACTGTTCGTTTATGTGTGCGTACCACACCGGTTAGTTACCATTTTGTCCTAGGCACATGTCGATTTGACACTAGGCCTGTTGTATGTATGTGTGTGTGTGTGTAAGGAAACACTTCGAAATGTTTCTGCCCCACCGGGAATAGAACCCGGCCCCTCCGTGCGTGAAGCGAGAGCTTTACCACTAGGCCACCGGTGTGTATGTGTGTGTGTGTGTGTTCACCGAGTGTGTGTTATGTGTGTATGCGCATGCGCACTCTCGCATACCTGTGCCTGTCTCCCCAGCAAAAACTACTTCTCGCTTCTACTATTATACTGATATGCTATTACTAATACTTATACTAATACCATTTATAATACGTACTAATATCAATACAAGAAAACTAAAGGTTATATTGCCACTTTACAGTTGGCTACTAAGATACTATCTTTGAATACAGTTGGCAGTCCACGCCTGCGCGCTCTTGCCACCACCTGTTGTTTCCTTCCCTAGTTTACCACCCTAGCTATGAGTTATGTACTAATGAATGATAGTTAGCTTTCCAGAGCAGGGATTTAACCCCCCAGCTGCCAGCTTAGCAGGGCCAATGTCTCATGCAAATCACAATTAGGATTTTGTACGTTACTGCTGGTTCTGCTCCCTTGCTGCACCAAGTTTCCTCTCAATGGTCCACTCCTGGTTCCTTGTTTCTCCGTCGTTTCTTTTCTATTTTACTCACTGTATTCAAATACCGTGATCAAGCACTCCTGTCCTTGTCTCTTATCCCTCTTGGGTGTCGATAATCGTTATAACCACCACTAGGCACTGTGTGGCAACTCGATTAGGCCTAGTTCTCAACCGTTCCTGCTACCCGGCACTCTTTCCCTGGCACTATTTACTATTGTTTTCCCTTCTGTGATCACTTATATTTCCCTTTTTCTGGTCTTAAATGATTATGTCACATTGACCTTTGCACACGCCTATTTGCTGTTCACTGATCCCTCTGGGACACCCGAAAAAGACGTAATTTATCGGAGCTCAAACACGCGTGTGTGTGTGTGTGTGTGGGTGTGTGTGCGTGTGTGTGTGTACTCACCTAGTTGTACTCACCTAGTTGTGGTTGCAGGGGTCGAGACATAGCTCCTGGCCCCGCCTCTTCACTGGCCGCTACTGGGTCACTCTCCCTGCGCCATGAGTTTTATCATACCTCTTCTTAAAGCTGTGTATGGAACCTGCCTCCACTACATCGCTTCCCAAGCTATTCCACTTCCCGACTACTCTGTGACTGAAGAAATACTTCCTAACATCCCTGTGATTCATCTGAGCCTTCAACTTCCAACTGTGTCCCCTTGTTGCTGTGTCCCATCTTTGGAACATTCTGTCTCTGTCAACCTTGTCAATTCCTCTCAGTATTTTATATGTCGTTATCATGTCCCCCCTATTCCTCCAGTGTCGTCAGGTCGATTTCCCTTAACCTCTCCTCGTAGGACATACCCCTTAGCTCCGGGACTAGTCTTGTTGCAAACCTTTGCACTTTCTCTAGCTTCTTTACGTGCTTGGATAAATGTGGGTTCCAAACTGGTGCTGCATACTCCAGTATGGGCCTAATGTACACAGTGTACAGGGTCCTGAACGATTCTTTATTAAGATGTCGGAATGCTGTTCTTAGGTTTGCTAGGCGCCCGTATGCTGCAGCAGTTATTTGGTTGATGTGCGCCTCAGGAGATGTGCCTGGTGTTATACTCACCCCAAGATCTTTTTCCTTGATTGAGGTTTGTAGTCTCTGGTCCCCCTAGACTGTACTCCGTCTGCGGTCTTCTTTGCCCTTCCCCAATCTTCATGACTTTGCACTTGGTTGGGTTGAACTCCAGGAGCCAATTGCTGGACCAGGCTTGCAGCCTGTCCAGATCCCTTTGTAGATCTGCCTGGTCCTCTTCCGATTGAATTCTTCTCATCAACTTCACATCATCTGCAAACAGGGACACTTCGGAGTCTATTCCTTCCGTCATGTCGTTCACAAACACCAGAAACAGCACCGGTCCTAGGACCGACCCCTGTGGAACCCCACTCGTCACCGGCGCCCACTCTAACACTTCGCCACGGACCATGACTCGCTGCTGTCTTCCTGACAGGTATTCCCTGATCCATTGTAGTGCCTTCCTGTTATCCCTGCCTGGTCCTCCAGCTTCTGCACTAATCTCTTGTGTGGGACTGTGTCAAACGCCTTCTTACAGTCCAAGAATATGCAATCTACCCACCCCTCTCTCTTGTCTTACTGCTGTCACCCTGTCATAGAACTCCAGTAGGTTTGTGACACAGGATTTCCCGTCCCTGAAACCGTGTTGGCCGTCGTTGATAAGCTCATTCCTTTCTAGGTGCTCCACCACTCTTCTCCTGATAATCTTCTCCATGACCTTGCATACTATACATGTCAGTGACACTGGTCTGTAGTTTAGTGCTACGTTTCTGTCTCCTTTTTAAAAATTGGAACTACATTTGCTGTCTTCCATACCACTGGTAGTTGCCCTGTTTCGATAGACGTGTTGAAGATTGTTGTTAGGGGTACACATAGCTCCTCTGCTCCTCTCTCAGGACCCATGGAGAAATGTTGTCCGGCCCCATCGCCTTTGAGGTATCTAGCTCGCTTAGTAGCCTCTTCACTTCCTCCTCACTTGTGTGTATCGTGTCCAGCACCTGATGGTGTACCCTACCTCTCCTCCTTTCTGGAGGCCCTTCTATTTCCTCTGTGAACACCTCTTTGAATCTCATGTTGAGCTCCTCACACACTTCGTGATCATTTCTTGTGACCTCCCCTCCTTCCTTCCTCAGCCTGATCACCTGGTCCTTGACTGTTGTTCTCCTCCTGATGTGGCTGTACAACAGCTTTGGGTCAGATTTTGCTTTCGCTGCTATGTCATTTTCGTATTGTCTTTGGGCTTCCCTTCTTACCTGTGCATATTCATTTCTGGCTCTACGACTGCTCTCCTTATTCTCCTGGGTCCTTTGCCTTCTATACTTCTTCCATTCCCTGGCACACTTGGTTTTGGCTTCCCTGCACCTTTGGGTGAACCATGAGCTCATCCTGGCTTTTTCACTTTTCCTGTTACCCTTGGGTATAAACCTCCCCTCAGCTTCCGTGCAAATTGTTGTCATATATTCCATCATCTCGTTTACCGACTTCCCTGCCAGCTCTCTGTCCCACTGAACTCCGTGCAGGAAGTTCTTCATGCCCACGTAGTCACCTTTCTTGTAGTTTGGCTTCATTTGTGCAGCCCTTCCTGCTTCCCCCTCCACTTGTAACTCTACTATGTAGTCGAAGCTTAGAACCATATGATCACTGGCCCCAAGGTGGCTTTCATGTGTGATGTCCTCAATGTCTGCACTACTCAGGGTGAATACTAGGTCCAGTCTCGCTGGTTCGTCCTCCCCTCTCTCTCTGGTATTGTCCCTTACATGTTGGTACATGAGATTTTCCAGTACCACCTCCATCATTTTAGCCCTCCATGTTTCTTGGCCCCCATGTGGTTCTAAGTTCTCCCAATCGATTTCCTTATGGTTGAAGTCACCCATGATCAGTAGCTTCGCCCTGCTCGCATGAGCCCTTCTGGCCAATTCGGCCAGTGTGTCAACCATCGCTCTATTACTCTCATCATACTCTTGCCTTGGTCTCCTGCTGTTCTGTGGTGGGTTATACATCACTGCAATTATCACCTTTGGACCTCCGGACTGAAGTGTTCCTATTATACAATCTCCTGCTTCTCCTCTGTCCCTCTCTCCAGCTCATCAAAATCCCATCTGTTTTTGATCAGCAGTGCCACTCCTCCACCCTTTCTGTTCCCTCTGTCTTTCCTCAGGATCTGGTATCCCGTTGGAAAGATGGCATTTGTTATCATCCCTGTGAGCTTTGTTTCAGTGAGGGCTATGATGTCCGGTGATGCCTCTTTGATTCTTTCATGCCACTCCTCCCACTTATTCGTTATTCCATCTGCGTTGGTGTACCATACATTCAGTTTCCTCTCCAACACTGTGTTTCGGGGGTCTGTTGGGGTGGGGGCCCTGGTGGTGTGCTGGGGATTCTACTGCATAGTGAGGGGTGGGGGATGTAAGTGTGGTTTGTGGTCTGTGTTGTGATAGGTGTGTGTGTGTGTGTGTGTGTGTGTGTGTGTGTGTGTGTGTGTGTGTGTGTGTGTGTGGTGTGGTGCAAGGTGGGGTCCGGTATGTAAGTTAGTGGAGTCTCCATCAAGTATATTTGTTAAAACATATAAGTTAGTGTTGCTTAGATAGGTACAAGAAGCTGCTCGGTAGCATTTATAGACTCGTGAAACATGTTTCCTGTGGTAGGCGCTGCAGAGGTACGGATAACTTCGTAACCTGTTGAAAAGCGTAAAAAATTTATGGTTGGGGGGGGATCTCAGGGTACGTAGGATAGAATGAGAATATTCCCCATTACAGAAAGTGGGCCATAAACAGGGATGTGTGAGGTCACAACGGCGGTATAATGTATTTATAGATGGCGCTGTGTACAAGTCGTGAATGCTAGAGTGTTAGGGAGAGATGCGTGTGTAGATCAAAAATCTGATATGGAGTGAGAGTTGTCACAGTTGCTCTTTGCTGATGACACAGTGCCTCTGGCAGATCCTGGGCATAAATTGCACAATTTGGTAGAGCAGTTGGCGAGGGTGTGCATAATAAATAAGATGAAAGTGAACATTGACAAGGAGCACGGTGATGATAGGAGGAATAAGTGTAGGCAATGAAAGATCGGATATCAGAGTACAGGAAAAGAGTATGAAGGAAGTGAACATATTAAGATAGATGGGAGTAGATGTTCAAGAAGATATGTGTGTGAAAACGAGGTGAACCACAGAATAAATGAGGTAAAGAAGGAAGAGTAATGAGGAATTTGTGAGAAGGAGGAGTGTGTTTGTAGCCAAAAAAAAAAGAGTGGGAAATTATAGTGAAGAATGTGCTGTTATATGGGAGGGAGCGTGGAGGAAGTTTTAACTGGTAGTGGCTTGAGCATCCAGCAGGCAGGTGTGTGAGCATGTCACTTCTAAGAGAAATGAATATAAGGATTTTTTTTTTCCTTTCGTAGGAATAGGGATTTGACGTGCTGTTGGAATGTAAACACAACGTTATCTGTGAAGGGATTTAGGGAAAACAGGTTAGCCGGTCTTGAGTCCTGGCTACCCCCACCCCCCACCCCAACCCCCACCCCCACCCCCACCATCACCACCACCACCACCATCACCATCACCAACACTGACCACCGTTTTTTTAAGGACACTCACGGTCCTTAACGCCTTGACCTAAATAAAGGTTTCACTATCGTTTAACTAATTATGTCAGTTTATATTGATGAAAGATATGTCTTTCTTGTCTTACTTCTTTCATCCCATTATTCCATATTTTCTTCCATTCTTCCTGCCTTCATTTCTTCCACCTTCTTTCTCTCTCCCTTCTGTCCTTCCTTCCTTCTACTGTATACCTGGAGTTTACCTGGAGAGAATTCCAGGGGTCAACGCCCCTGCGGCCCGGTCTGTGACCAGGCCTCATGTTGGACCAGAGCCTGATCAACCAGGCTGTTACTGCTGGCCGCACGCAGTCCAACGTACGAACCAACGGCTTTTTTTTTAATAATATTAGTAATATTGTGTAATTCAATATAAAATAATAGTTAAAATAAAAATTAAACGGTTATTAAAGTATCATGTAGATCTAGCTGTTGTAGGCCTAGCTGTTGTAGGCCTAGCTAGTGTAGACCTAGCTGTTGTAGGCCTAGCTGTTGTAGGCCTAGCTGTCGTAGGCCTAGCTGTCGTAGGCCTAGCTGTTGTTGGTTGTGAAGGTGACCCATAACAGCTCAAGCTTCAGGGACCCCATAACAGTTCAAGCTTCAGGGACCCCATAACAGCTCAAGCTTCAGGGACCCCATAACAGTTCAAGCTTCAGGGACCCAATAACAATTCAAGCTTCAGGGACCTCATAACAGTTCAAGCTTCAGGGACCCCATAACAGTTCAAGCTTCAGGGACCCCATAACAGTTCATTCTTCAGGGACCCCATAACAGTTCAAGCTTCAGGGACCCCATAACAATTCAAGCTTCAGGGCCACAAAAATGTAGATCCACCACAGTTTACGTGACATGCGCTGGAACTCAGCATAAAAAAACATATTGAAAATTTTGCAGGTTTTATAAAAGATTTTGGATGTAAAGTGCTAAGGGGAATTTGCATAAAACAATTGTATTCCGTAGGTTTGAATTATTATTATTATAAGTTGTGTTTTATTTTTTCTGCTGAGAGTCTCGTGTTTCCTGCCACAGACTTATCTGTTATTGCACCGAGATGTCTCTGAAAAATAACCTCTGTTAACCCTGTGTTTACCGTCGTTACCATGATATATACTGTGTGTGTGTGTGTGTGTGTGTGTGTGTGTGTGTGTGTGTGTGTGTGTGAGTGTGTGTGTGTGCACCAGCTGGACACACCAATCAGCCATGCAGTCCTGTCACCTCTCGTCTCACCCTCATCCCTCACCCCTATATACTTTTTCCCCCTCCTCACCCCTCCGCTTTACCCTTTCCCCTTATCCCTCACCCTTTCCTCGTCTGAAAAATTCATAACAGGTATGTTCCTCTGTCATGTAGACTCCCTCCCTCACTCCCTTTCCCCTCTCTCCCTCCCTCTCTCACTCCCTACCTTTCCTCCCTTCCTTCCCCCTCCCTCCCTCCAGTTCTTCCTCCCTCACGCTTGTAAAGAATCTAAAGTAACAATGTCACCTTAACTATGTCACAGGAGAATACTGTGACCCTCCCACACTATATATGTCTCTGCCACACTATATATGTCCCTGCCACACTATATATGTCCCTGCCACACTATATATGTCTCTGCCACACTATAAATGTCCCTGCCACACTATATATATCCCTGCCACATTATATATGTCCCTGCCACACTATATATGTCCCTGCCACACTATATATGTCCATGCCACACTATATATGTCCCTGCCACACTATATATATCCCTGCCACACTATATATGTCCCTGTCACACTATATATATCCCTGCCACACTATATATGTCCCTGCCACACTATATATATATATCCCTGCCACACTATATATGTCCCTGCCACACTGTATATGTCGCTGCCACACTATATATGTCCCTGCCACACTATATATGTCCCTGCCACACTATATATATCCCTGCCACACTATATATGTCTCTGCCACACTATATATGTTCCTGCCACACTATATATATCCCTGTCACACTATATATGTCCCTGCCACACTATATATGTCCCTGCCACAATATATGTCCCTGCCACACTATATATGTCCCTGCCACACTATATATGTCTCTGCCACACTATATATGTCTCTGCCACACTATATATATCCCTGTCACATTATATATGTCCCTGCCACACTATATATGTCCCTGCCACACTATATATGTCCATGCCACACTATATATGTCCCTGCCACACTATATATATCCCTGCTACACTATATATGTCCCTGTCACACTATATATATCCCTGCCACACTATATATGTCCCTGCCACACTATATATATATATATCCCTGCCACACTATATATGTCCCTGTTACACTATATATGTCGCTGCCACACTATATATGTCCCTGCCACACTATATATGTCCCTGCCACACTATATATGTCGCTGCCACACTATATATATCCCTGCCACACTATATATGTCCCTGCCACAATATATGTCCCTGCCACACTATATATGTCCCTGCTACACTATATATGTCCCTGCCACACTATATATGTCCCTGCCACATTATATATGTTTCTGCCACACTATATATGTCCCTACCGCACTATATATGTCCCTGTCACACTTTATATATCCCTGCC
This sequence comes from Cherax destructor, assembly GCA_009830355.1. Taxonomy (NCBI): domain Eukaryota; kingdom Metazoa; phylum Arthropoda; class Malacostraca; order Decapoda; family Parastacidae; genus Cherax; species Cherax destructor. Next base: position 2,431 of record WNWK01034080.1, on the reverse strand, counting down.
ACACTATATATGTCCCTGCCACAATATATGTCCCTACCACACTATATATGTCCCTGCCACACTATATATGTCCCTGCCAAACTATATATATGTCCCTGCCACACTATATATGTCCCTGCCACACTATACATGTCCCGGCCACACTATATATGCCCCTGCCACACTATATATGTTCCTGCCACACTATGCATGTCCCTGCCACACTATATATGCCCCTGCCACACTATATATGTCCCTGCCACACTATATATGTCCCTGCCACACTACATATGTCCCTGCCACACTATATATATCCCTGCCACACTATATATGTCCCTGCCACACTATATATGTCCCTGCCACACTATATATGTCCCTGCCACACTATATATGTCCCTTCCACACTATATATGTCCCTGCCACACTATATATGTCCCTGCCACACTATATATGTCTCTGCCACACTATATGTCCCTGCCACACTACATATGTCCCTGCCACACTACATATGTCCCTGCCACACTATATATGTCCCTGTCACACTATATATGTCCCTGCCACACTATATATGTCCCTGCCACACTATATATGTCCCTGCCACACTATACATGTCCCTGCCACAATATATATGTCCCTGCCACATTATACATGTCTCTGCCACACTATATATGTCCCTGCCACACTTGCCACCATTTTGTTTCATGGCAGGCAACAATAGGCTTTACAGCTCACTAACTCACAGTGTGAGAGGCAAATTTGGACCTTAATGGTATGGAAGATCTTTTATTGCTATTTTTGCTGTTCTTGTTGCTGTTTTTTTAGCGTGCTGTTGTTTTTGCTGTTGTTGTTTTTGTTTATAGTGATGGAGTTTATATAGGGTTCTATAGTGTGAGCCCAACATGTGTGGAGTGTCGCTCATAGTGACTCAGGGCTCAGTTGTTGTCCCCTGTGTAGTTGTTGCAGTAGTTGTAGTTGTAACAAGTGGTCTCTTGATGTTATAGTGTTGTGTACTCACCTAGTTGTGGTTGCAGGGGTCGATTCATAGCTCCTGGCCCCGCCTCCTCACTGGCCGCTACTGGGTCACTCTCCCTGCGCCATGAGCTTTATCATAACTCTTCTTAAGGCTATGAATGGATCCTGCCTCCACTACATCGCTTCCCAAACTATTCCACTTCCTGACCACTCCGTGACTGAAAAAATACTTCCTAACAGCCCTGTGATTCATCTGAGTGTGTGTGTGTGTGTGTGTATGTAGAAGTGCGTTAGTGTGCTTACCTACGTATTTGTACTTACCTATTTGTGATTCCAGAGATCGAGTCACAGCTCCTGGCCCCGCCTCTTCGTTGGTGTGTGTGTACTCACCCCATTGTGGCTTTCAGGGTCGAGACTCAGCTCCTGGCCCCGCCTCTTCGCTGTCTGCTACTGGGTCTCTGCTCTCCCTGCTCCATGAGCTTTATCATACCTTGTCTTAAAACTATGTATGGTTCCTGCCTCCACTATATCTTTTCTAGTCCATTCCACTTCCTGACTACTCTGTGGCTGAAGAAATGTTTCCTGACATCCCTTTGACTCATCTGAGTCTTCAGCTTCCAGTTGTGTCCCCTTGTTTCTGTGTTTCCTCTGAAACAACCTGTCACTATCTACCTTGTCAATTCCCGCAGTATTTTGTATGTCGTTATCATGTCTCCTCTGACCCTTCTTTCCTCCAGTGTTGTTAGTCCTATTTCCCTCAACCTTTCTTCATAAGACAGACCCCTGAGTTGTGGAACTAACCTTGTCGCAAACCTTTGCACTTTCTCTAGTTTCCTTACGTGCTTGACCAGGTGTGGGTTCCAGACTGGTGCTGCATATTCTAGTATGGGCCTGACGTACACGGTATACAGTGTCTTGAACGATTCCTTGTTAAGGTAACGGAACGTAAATCTAAGGTTTGCCAGACGCCCAATGCTGCCGCAGTTATCTGGTTGATGTGTGCCTCCGGGGACGTGCTAGGCGTTATACTCACCCAAGGTCTTTCTCCTTTGCCGAGGTTTGTAGCCTTTGTCCGCCTAGCTTGTACTCTGTCAGCGGTCTTTTGCCCTTCTCCGATCCTCATGACTTTGCATTTGGAGGGATTGAATTCGAGAAGCCAACTGCTAGACCAGATGTCGAGCTTGTCCAGGTCTGTTTGCAGCCCTGCCTGGTCCTCTTCTGATGTGATTCTCCTCATTATTTTCACATCATCCGCGAATAGAGACACTTCTGAGTCTATCCCATCCGTCATGTCATTTACATAAACCAGGAATAACACTGGTCCTAGGACTGACCCCTGCGGTACACCACTCGTCACAGGCGCCCACTGTGATACCTCACCACGCACCATGACCCGTTGTTGCCTCCCTTTGAGGTATTCCCTGATCCATTCCAGTGCCCTTCCTGTTATACCTGCTTGTTCTTCCAACTTTACTAATCT
>WNWK01034079.1:0-20673 GCA_009830355.1 Cherax destructor | reverse complement strand
CAATTCATATTCGTTAAATAACCCTTTTTATAGTTGTATTATTTTCCTGTTGTTAATGAACCAGGCCTATAGGCCTTACTCTTTATTTACAACTGAATTGCGTATAGCTTATTAAAGGTTCATCTCCGCAGCTTTTCCCGAGGTGTTCAGACTACGTGCCAGAAAAAGTAAATATATCTAGATTTATTCATTTATACTTTAACATACATGTTTCGGATCATTTCCAGACTTTTAAATAAGCGATTAACATTGTCCAATACATGGAGGAAAAACAATTAATTAATATTTTCAAGAGAAAATCGGAAATATAGCAATAATTATAATTTAGAGATAGAATGAAACATTGTCAGAAAATTCCTCTCCCAACTCTATTGGTCAGTTATGAATAATAACTAGAATATTATTGAAGGCAAGATGTCTATTATGAAGGGAAGGAAGGAGAATGTGATATAGGAAAGAAAGAGGTTGGAACAGACGGTAAACTTCGTTTTTTCAGTTCCAACTAGCATCCATTCGTTGGTCCGATCATCGGCGACATTGTTCTGGGAATAATCCTTGAACATACCCTTCAGTCGTTGAATTTCTCTTCTTGCTTCCGTTAACTGTACCTGAAGCTTGAGATATAGCTGCTCTTAGTCGACGGAAGCCATCATCACAATATCAGGTAGCTAAGTACAGAGAGCACACTAGTCACGTCTTGACAGAGCTAAGTTCAGATCACCACTATCTCTCATGTGAAGATTTACTTAGGGCCTTCAATCTTCACTCTCTTGAGAGATATAGAATGAGAGATCTCATCGAAGTGTATAAGTGGATGATGGGCATAAACAAAGGCAACGGATTTAAGCTAGATAAATTTATATTTAGAAAGAACATAGGTAAGTGTTGGTTTTCAGAGTTGTCCATTCGTGCAACAATCTTCAGAGTAAGGTAATCGAGGCTAGGACACTGGGCAGCTTTAAAAAGAGATTGGACAAATATATGAGTGAGACTGGTTAGGTTTGATTAGAGTTTGGGGTTAGGGAAGCAAATTCTTTGGTAGCTTTGGAAAAAGTTTGGACAAATACATAAGTGGTTTTGATAAGAGCCTGCCTTGTATGGGCCAGTATGCTTGCTGCAGTGTTCCTCATTCTTATGTTCTTATGTAACAGCTCCTTACTAGTAAATAAAGGAAGAAACCCGTACCCTAACCATGTAAAGCCCTTGTGTACATGAGAGAGAGAGAGAGAGAGTATGCTCCACTTTCTTGGTTTGCCTGCCCCCCCCCCTCTAATCTGCGACTGCTTGACAGAGTAGCGAACAGAGCAAGACGTCTCATCTCTCGCCTGGACAGATCTATCATTTCAGCAGAGCCTTCAACACAGGAGGGATGTGGTGACCTTACTTTTATGTACAAGACCAACATTGTCAAAGTACCACATTTGGCTCCACTTCGAGAACAGCGAGAAGCAAGCTTCTATACCACAAGACGGGGAGAAAGCAGCAACTTCACTCTGGCTGTACCCTTCTCCAGAACATCACTTCAACTGAGATCATACAGCATTATAATGTCAACGAGATAAAGTCAGTTGATCATATAGAAATACTGGCCCACAGATGGCTCCAACTTCACCCTGTCCCCTACTTGTATGTTTCATAACAATAACAATGCTGTAGATGAATGGTTCAGAGAACCGACAAGTGTTGCATATGTGTCTAATTTATCAATAAAAATGCTTTCAAATGAGCTGATGTAGGTAACAGCTCTTAGATTGTCAATAAAGTTAGGAATCTTTAACTTGTAAATAGCTTGTCAATAAAGCTAGGAACCTTAACCCAACCTTGTCAAACCCTGTAAAAGAAAGAAGAGAAAGAGAGAGAGAGAGAGAGAGAGAGAGAGAGAGAGAGAGAGAGAGAGAGAGAGGAGAGAGAGAGAGAGAGAGAGAGAGAGAGAGAGAGAGAGAGAGAGAGAGAGAGAGAGAGAGAGAGAGAGAGAGAGAGAGAGAGAGAGAGAGAGAGAGAGAGAGAGAGAGAGAAGAGAGAGAGAGAGAGAGAGAGAGAGAGAGAGAGAGAGAGAGAGAGAGAGAGAGAGAGAGAGAGAGAGAGAGAGAGAGAGAGAGAGAGAGAGAGAGAGAGAGAGAGAGAGAGAGAGAGAGAGAGAGAGAGAGAGAGAGAGAGAGAGAGAGAGAGAGAGAGAGAGAGAGAGAGAGAGAGAGAGAGAGAGAGAGAGAGAGAGAGAGAGAGAGAGAGAGAGAGAGAGAGAGAGAGAGAGAGAGAGAGAGAGAGAGAGACGGAGAGAGAGAGAGAGAGAGAGAGAGAGAGAGAGAAGAGAGAGAGAGAGAGAGAGAGAGAGAGAGAGAGAGAGAGAGAGTGAGAGAGAGAGAGAGAGAGAGAGAGAGAGAGGGATAAGCATATGACAAGTTTGCTGTTATGAAGAGGCGGAGAGTTAAGCCATGCCCTAAGAAATGATTGCATTTTTCCTTGGGCTAAGGATGGACTGGCCCATAAAGAGCGAGCCCCAATGGACCACCTGCGTAAGTCCAACTTATCTTATCCGCCAGACACTTATGATGGAAACTTTATCACCGAAATATCTCTAAAGCTATTGCAAGATATTAGAGAATTTATCAGCAGAACTTTGGTTTAAAAGGGCTTCTGTGTCTCGCTAACAAAGGGAGTTAGAAAAACCTTTCAGAGTGTATTTATAATACCTTTGAAAAAGACCTTCTGTTAAAAGTTTCAAACGAAGTTCAAAGAATGTTTAGGGGACTTTTTAAGGAAAATATTTAAAGGTCTTATTCAAGATCTGTTAAATGTCTTTCAAAGTATATTAAAGGAATTTCAATGGATGTTTCAAATGTCTTCCAAAGATCTTTCAAAGAAGTTCTAAAAGGTAATATTGATAAGACACATGTGCAACAGTTCAGTATCTTTATTCTGAAACGTTTCGCCAACACAGTAGGCGAAGAACACAAGTGCAACTAATGTGACATTTTATTATGGCAACATTTCGCTCTCCAGGAGCTTTGTCCAGCCCATGCATTGTTTCTTAGAGGTGTGAAGACGATGTAAACAGCCCATCACCCTTGAAGACGATGTAAATAGTCCATCACCCTTGAAGACGATGTAAACAGTCCATCACCCTTGAAGATGATGTAAACAGTCCATCACCCATGAAGACGATGTAAATAGTCCATCACCCTTGAAGACGATGTAAACAGTCCATCACCCTTGAAGACGAGGGTGATGGACTGATTACATCGTCTTCACATCTCTACTGCTTCTGCAAAACTCCTTTGTATTCAACTGAAGAAGCCTACTGTGTAGTCAAAAAGTTTCGGAATAAAAATAGGGAACTGTTGCACATGTGTCTTACTTATCAGCATGTCGCTATTGTATAACATTTTGATATTCACAAAGGTAGTCAAACAAATGAACTTCGAAGGAAGATAAAAATCATGAAAATATTTATGTTTCGTGAAATATTATAATAATTAGTCTTAATTGGATGAACTTAACATGTATGTAAAAAAAGAAAAAAAAACATTACGTAGCTGTTGACCAAAGCTAGCGATTTCATTTGGTTAACTGACTTTATAGTTTTGATGTCAGTATGATGTACGAACAAGTTCCTCGTCCTAGGAATAAGTGATCACTGCTGCACGTCTTGGTGTGTAGAAGCTCACTTCTCGCTGTCCTGAGAGTGGAGTATTGCGACCCCAGAATGGGTTACAATGTATATATATAAATTTATGATGTATATTTCCTTTTCTTATAATTTTATAATGCTGATATTTTCGATTATAGCTAAATCGTTCATATCTTGCTTTATATTATTATTTGACTTAGCTATTTTATTAGGTAGGATGTAACATTACATATTGTGCTCAAGTGTGTTGTCGCTGCCCGGGAGTTGGCAAACTACCGCTTACTGCACTTCGCTTGTTATACTGCCGGCTTCTGGTGGCTGGGCAGTCAGTTGGTGGCGTCCCACCTGAGTTGGAGACTGCTTCTCCTTACTCGTCCTCTCTGCGCTGCTGACTCTCGAGGAGACAACACTTCGCTCTCGTCTCTGCTTGTTTTCTCGTCATTTAGACTCTGTTTGGTAGAGTATGTATTCGGTGGTGAGACGAAACATACTTCTCTGGACTCTGTGTAACTCTGTTCACAGAGACTAGCCTAGACCTAGCGATTTTCGACGTTTTACTGGGTTGTGTGTCACATTGACACTCTGAGATAACTCAGGTCTCTAGCTATAGCTCTTGACCTAATTCGCTAAGGCATCTGTGCACCGTCACAGTCGGGAATTTTTATGCTGAACCTAGCTTCAGTAATAAGAGAGTTTTGTGACTATTTTGGAGGATCTGCTGATGGTCCCAAGTTAGGGTCGATTTTCTGTCTCCTGGTTCCTGACGCTGTGTTGCTCTTGCTTGTTATATTGCTGTTCTGCGAATTGGTCATTTTACTGTTCAATCAAGCTGTTCTGATTGTCAGTTTGTTAGAGAAGCTAGCTTATGAGAAGACGTTCAGTCGGTCACTGGTTGAGTCGAGTCTTAACGAGTTACCTGGAGCACTCATACACACACATACACTTATTTGTATATATATGAATATTATTGTTAATTGCTAACTTTGTGCCATATGGTACATAAGAACCAGATATATGTGCCTTCAGCACACTGATGAAGATGCGACGTCAGAAGACACTCCCCATCATGGGGAGCCACAGCAAGAAAGAAAGAAGAAGATGACACCCTCTACCCAGGAGGCCTATGCCGGGTCACCATTTGGAGAAGACCCGGGCCGGATGTACCGGCGAACATACAACAACAACCTTCAGCACACTCTTATTGTATTGTTTATGAGAGAAGTGTAGGAGCTAACCTCCTAATTTACCTTAGACCTTTTGTTAATAAACATTTTAAATATATTTCTTTGGTTAGTACCCTCTCAGTTGAGATCCTACTATTGAATGTCGGATAACTGGACCAGGATACTGACTATGTTGCAAAAGCCCAGTAACAGGCTGGATGCTAGAAGGGCTATCCTTTCTAGTGTTCACTGGAGATGTCTATTTCTAATAGATATTGCGTCATTTTATAACATGGAGCAATTGGTGATGCCTTGACAATATTGGCCTTGCATATAACAGCAAGGCCATCCATGCGGTGTTGAACGATCCCCTGAAATAACAGATCTGTCTGTCTAACAAAATTTTAAACTTTCATGCAGTTATCTTCCTCACATTGGATGACACATTGTTGATCATCTAACTCAAATTGGTCTTATATTGTGATAATTTTATTAAGTTTGCTTTGTATTACACTTTAAAATTAAATTAAAATATAAGACAATGAAATAAATTCATAGTAAGTTTATAAATATAATGTTAGAGTGTTCAGCAGAAGTTTGTGGTTACAGGCGAGTGGGTGCGGGAGGGAAGAAGAGCGATTGATGGAATGATAATGTAAAGAGAGTAGTAAGAGAGAAAAAGTTAGCATATGAGAGTTTTTTTACAAAGTAGAAGTGATGTAAGGAGCGAGGAGTATATGGAGAGAAAAAGAGAGGTTAAGAAAGTGGTGAAGCAATGTAAAAAGAGAGCAAATGAGAGGGTGGGAGAGATGCTATCAACAAATTTTGTTGAAAATAAGAACAAGTTTTGGAATGAGATTAATAAGTTGAGAAAGCTTAGGGAAAGAATGGATTTGTCAGTTAGAAATAGGAGAGGAGAGTTATTAAATGGAAAGTTAATGGTATCGTGAAGATGGAGGGAATATTTTGAGGAATTGTTAAATATTGATGAAGATAGGGAAGCTGTGATTTCGAGTATAGGGCAAGGAGGAATAACATCTTATAGGAGAGAGGAAGAACCAGTTGTGAGTGTGGGGGAAGTTCGTGAGGCAGTGAGTAAAATGAAAGGGTGTAAAGCAGCTGGGATTGATAAGATTAAGATATAAATGTTAAAGGCAGGTGGGATATAGTTTTAGAGTGGTTAGTGTTTTTATTTAATAAATATATGCGAGAGGGTAAGGTACCTAGGGATTGGCAGAGATCATGCACAGTTCCTTTGTATAAAGGCAAAGGGGACAAAAGAGAGTGTAAAAATTATAGGGGAATAAGTCTGTTGAGTATATCTGGTAAAGTGTATGGTAGAGTTATTATTGAAAGAATTAGGAGTAAGACGGAGAGCAGGATAGCAGATGAACAAGGAGGCTTTAGGAAGGGTAGGGGGTGTGTAGACCAAGTGTTTGCAGTGAAACATATAGGTGAACAATATTTAGATAAGGGTAAAGAAGAGTTTGTGGCATTTATGGATTTGGAAAAGGCATATGAAAGGGTGGATAGGGGGGCAATGTTTCAGATGTTGCAAATGTATGGAATAGGAGGTACGTTATTGAAAGCGGTGAAAAGTTTTTACGAGGATAGTGAGGCTCAGGTTAGAGTATGTAGGCGAGAAGATTATTTCCCAGTAAAAGTAGTTCTTAGACAGGGATGTGTGATGTCACCGAGGTTGTTCAATATATTTGCAGATGGAGTTGTAAGAGAAGTGAATATTCGGTGTTGGCAAGAGGTGTGGGGTTAAACGATAAAGAATCTAACACAAAGTGGGAGTTGTCACAGTTGCTCTTTGCTGATGACACTGTGCTTTTGGGGGATTCTGAATAGAAGTTGCAGAGGTTGGTGGATGAGATTGTTAGGGTATGTAAAAGAAGGAAATTAAAAGTGAATATAGGAAAGAGTGAGGTGATAAGGATTACAAAAAAATAGATAACGGAAGATTGGATATCAGATTGGAGGGAGAGAGTATGGAGGAGGTGAATGCGCTCAGATATTTGGGAGTGGATATGTAAGCTGGTGGGTCTATGAATGATGAGGTGAATCATAGAATTAACGAGGGGAAAAAGGTGAGTGGTGCACTGAGGAGCTTGTGGAGACAGATAACTTTATCCATGAAAGCAAAGAGGGGAATGTATGAGAGTATAGTTATAACAACACTCTTGTATGGGTGTGAGACATGGGTTGAGAATGTTGCAACAAGGAGAAGGCTGGAGGCAGTGGAGATGTCATGTCTGAGGGCAATGTGTAGTATGAATATAATGCAGAGAATCCGTAGTTTAGAGATAAGGAGGAGAAGGGATTACCAAAACTATTATCCAGAGGGCTGAGGAGGGGTAATTGAGATGGTTTGGACATGTAGAGATGTTGGATCAAAATAGAATGACTTCGATAGTGTATAAATCTGTAGTGGAGGGAAGGCGGGGTAGGGGTAGGTCTAGAAAAGGTTGGAGGGAGGGGGTAAAGGAGGTTTTGTGTGCGATAGGCTTGGACTTCCAGCAAGCGTGCATGAGCATGAGCCAATAGAGACAAATGGTTTTTAGGACTTGACGTGCTGTTGTAGTGTAAGCAAGGTAACATTTATGAAGGGTTTCAGGGAAACCGGCAGGCCTGACTTGATTCCTGGAGATGGAAGTACGTTGCCGGCACTCTGAAGGAGGGGTGTTAATGTTGCAATTTTGTAGCTGTAGTGACAGCACGCCTCTGGCAAGATAGTGATGGAGTGAGTGATGTTGAAAGTTTTTCTTTGTCGGGCCATCCTGCCTTGCTGGGAAACAGCTTATGTGTTAATATCATTAGTAAGGCCTCACCTAGATTATGCAGCTCAGTTCTGGTCTCCATTTTACAGAATGGATATAAATTCGTTAGAAAACATTCAGCGACGAATGACAAAGTTAATTCATAGCATTAGAAATCTTCCGTATGAAGAAAGATTGAAGACCCTTAAATTACATTCACTTGTAAGACGAAGAATGAGGGAGACATGATCGAGGTATATAAGTGGAAGATGGGATAATATAATATATATATATATATATATATATATATATATATATATATATATATATATATATATATATATATATATATATATATATATATATATATATATATATATATATATATATATATATATATATATATATATATATATATATTAACACATAAGCTGTTTCCCAGCAAGGCAGGATGGCCCGACAAAGAAAAACTGTTCCACTCATCAACTACCCTATTTCCAAACCAATACTTTCCTATATCCTTTCTAAATCTAAACTTATCTAACTTGAATCCATTATTGCGGGTTCTCTCTTGGAGAGATACCCTCAAGACCTTATTTATATCCCCTTTGTTAATACCCATTTTCCACTTGTATACCTCGATCATGTCTCCACTCATTCTACGTCTTACAAGTGAATGTAATTTAAGGGTCTTCAATCTTTCTTCGTAAGGAAGATTTCTAATAAGAACATAAGAACATAAGAAAGGAGGAACACTGCAGCAGGCCTGTTGGCCCATACTAGGCAGGTCCTTCACAATCCATCCCACTAACAGAATAATTGCTCAACCTAATTTTCAATTCTACCCAAGAAATAAGCTTTGAAGATTCTATTAACTCAAGTGCGAGTCCCACTCAAATCCAACCCCTCTCACTCATGAATTTATCCAACCTAAATTTGAAACTACCCAAGGTCATAGCTTCAATAACCCTACTAGGCAGACTGTTCCACTCATCAACTACCCTATTTCCAAACCAATATTTTCCTATATCCTTTCTAAATCTAAACTTATCCAATTTGAATCCATTATTGCGGGTTCTCTCTTGGAGAGATATCCTCAAGACCTTATTTATATCCCCCTTATTAATACCCATCTTCCACTTATATACCTCGATCATGTCTCCCCTCATTCTTCGTCTTACAAGTGAATGTAATTTAAGGGTCTTCAATCTTTCTTCATACGGAAGATTTCTAATGCTATGAATTAACTTTGTCATTCAACATAAGAACATAAGAACATAAGAAAGAAGGAACACTGCAGCAGGCCTACTGGCCCATGCGAGGCAGGTCCAAATCTCCAACGGCTTGGAGTGTTTTCTAACGGCTTGAATGTTTTCTAACGAATTTATGTCCATTCTTTAATATGGAGACCAGAACTGAGCTGCGTAATCTAGGTGAGGCCTTACTAATGATGTATAAAGCTGTAATATAACCTCTGGACTTCTGTTGCTTACACTTCTTGATATAAATCCCAGTAATCTATTTGCTTTATTTCTTACGCTTAGGCATTGCTGACTTGGTTTGAGGTTGCTGCTTACCATAACCCCCAGATCCTTTTCGCATTCTGTACGGCTGAGTTCATAAGAACATAAGAACATAAGAAAGGAGGAACACTGCAGCAGGCCTGTTGGCCCATACTAGGCAGGTCCTTCACAATCCGTCCCACTAACAGAATATTTGCTCAACCCAATCTTCAATGCTACCCAAGAAATAAGCTTTGACAATTCTACCCACTCATGCGCGAGTCCCACTCAAATCCAACCCCTCTCACTCATGAATTTATCCAACCTAAATTTGAAACTACCCAAGGTCCTAGCTTCAATAACCCTACTAGGCAGACTGTTCCACTCATCAACTACCCTATTTCCAAACCAATACTTTCCTATATCCTTTCTAAATCTAAACTTATCTAACTTGAATCCATTATTGCGGGTTCTCTCTTGGAGAGATACCCTCAAGACCTTATTTATATCCCCTTTGTTAATACCCATTTTCCACTTGTATACCTCGATCATGTCTCCCTCATTCTACGTCTTACAAGTGAATGTAATTTTAGGGTTTTCAATCTTTCTTCGTAAGGAAGATTTCTAATGCTATGTATTAATTTAGTCATTCTACGCTGAATGTTTTCTAACGAATTTATGTCCATTCTGTAATATGGAGACCAGAACTGAGCTGCGTAATCTAGGTGAGGCCTTACTAATGATGTATAAAGCTGTAATATAACCTCTGGACTTCTGTTGCTAACACTTCTTGATATATATCCCAGTAATCTATTTGCCTTATTACGTACGCTTAGGCATTGCTGTCTTGGTTTAAGGTTGCTGCTTACCATCACCCCCAAGTCCTTCTCGCAATCTGTATGGCTAAGTTCTACGTTATTTAACTTATAAGTGCTTGGGTTATGGACACTCCCGAGCTTCAGAACCTTGCATTTATCTACATTGAACTGCATCTGCCACTTTTCTGACCACGAATTAAGTTTGTCTAAATCTTCCTGAAGTTCTATGACATCTATGTTTGAATCAATTATCCTACCTATCTTCGTGTCGTCGGCGAATTTGCTCATATCACTAGTAATTCCCTCATCAAGGTCATTGATATATATTATAAATAACAATGGGCCTAAGACTGATCCCTGTGGAACACCACTTGTTACAAGTCCCCATTCGGATTTAACCCCATTTATGCACACTCTCTGCTTCCTATTGGTGAGCCATGACTCGATCCATGACAGCACTTTTCCCCCAATGCCATGAGCTGCCACTTTCTTTAACAGTCTCTGGTGCGGTACTCTATCAAAAGCCTTACTAAAGTCTAAATATACAATATCGAATTCTTTATCGTGATCAACAGCCTCAAAAGCTTTACTGAAGAAGGTTAATAAATTAGATAGGCAGGAACGGCCCCTCGTGAATCCATGCTGGGTATCATTAATCAAATTATGGTTATCTAGATGGCTTCTAATAATATCAGCTATAATTGACTCTAGTAATTTGCCTACAATTGAGGTCAGGCTTATTGGGCGGTAGTTAGACGGTAGTGACTTGTCCCCTGCTTTGAAAATAGGAATTACATTAGCCATCTTCCACATATCAGACACTACACCTGTTTGAAGAGATAAATTAAAAATGTTAGATATTGGTTCACAGAGTTCCATTTTGCATTCCTTAAGAACCCTTGCAAAAAGCTCATCAGGACCCGGCGATTTATTTTGTTTCAGTCGGTCCAGCTGTTTCATAATCATTTCGCTAGTGACTGTGATATTACATAATTTATCTTCTTCTGGGCCTCTGTAAAAATTAATTACTGGGATATTATTAATGTCTTCCTGTGTGAAAACCGAGAGAAAATAATTATTAAAAATAGAGCACATATCATTCTCCTTGTCAGTAAGATGCCCAAAGTTATTTTTAAGGGGACCTATCTTATCCCTAACTTTTGTTCTATAAACCTGGAAAAAACTTTTGGGTTAGTTTTTGAATCCCTAGCAACTTTAATTTCATAGTCCCGTTTAGCTTTTCTTATTCCCTTTTTAACGTCCCTCTTAATGTCAGTATACTGATTTATAAGATGACCCTCACCTCTTTTTATGCGCCTATAAATTCCTTTCTTCTGCCCTAAAAGATATTTGAGCCTATTATTCATCCATTTTGGGTCATTTCTACTTGATCTAATTTCTTTATACGGGATAAATGTTCTTTGGGCAGCCTGTATAGTGTTAAGAAAACTGTCATATTGATACCTCTCTTCTTCACCCCAGTCCACAGTTGATAAGTGTTCTCTAAGTCCATTATAATCTGCTAAGCGAAAATCTGGGACCATTACTGAATTATCCCTACTATCATACATCCATTCAATGCTAAAGGTAATTGACTTGTGGTCGCTTGAGCCGAGTTCCTCTGTAATTTCTAAATTATTAACAAGGGTTTCCTTGCTTGCCAGAACCAAGTCAAGTAGGTTATTTCCCTTGTAGGTTCTGTTACAAACTGCTTCAAAAGCAATCCTGAACTACTTCTAAAAGTCGTTAGATTCTAAATTCCCTGTCATGAAATTCCAATCAATCTGACTAAAGTTAAAGTCCCCTAGAATTACTACGTTATCGTGTCTTGTGGCCTTAACAATTTCCTCCCAAAGTAGTCTCCCTTGTTCCCTATCTAAGTTTGGAGGACGGTAAATCACGCCTAAAATCAATTTTTCACACCCTCTGAAAATTCTATCCAGACAGACTCTGTATGTGTTAATTCAGACTTTATACCCGTTTTTATGCAACAATTTAAATGATCACGGACATAGAGTGCCACCCCACCCCCTTTCCCGATACTTCTGTCTACTTGGAACAATTTAAAACCCTGAATGTGACATTCGGCAGGCAAGTCCCGATTTTTCATATTAAACCATGTCTCAGTTATTGCAAAAACATCAATATTACCCGTACTTGCAACTAATCTCAACTCGTCCATCTTATTCCTAGCACTACGACTATTGGTGTAATATATAAATAGAGACCCTCCTTTATCTTTACCCTTCCTGCTCTTCTCTGTTTTTCCACTATACCTATTACTGTCCTTGTCATCTAGTGTCACTAGCTTTCCACTATCCACCATATTCTGCCTATTACTAGTTCTCCTACAACTTATAATATTACTACACTGGGACTTCTCTGTTTTCCCCCCAAAACCCATACATTATTAAGCTGGTAGGTGCTAGGGTTATGAACATTCCCGAGCTTTAGAACTTTGCATTTATCTACATTGAACTGCATCTGCCATTACCAGGAATTGAGTTAATGCTATGTATTAATTTAGTCATTCTACGCTGAATGTTTTCTAACGAATTTATGTCCATTCTGTAATATGGAGACCAGAACTGAGCTGCGTAATCTAGGTGAGGCCTTACTAATGATGTATAAAGCTGTAATATAACCTCTGGACTTCTGTTGCTAACACTTCTTGATAAATCTCAGTAATCTATTTGCCTTATTACGTACGCTTAGGCATTGCTGTCTATCCAGACAGACTCTGTATGTGTTATTTCAGACTTTATTCCCTTTTTTATGCAACAGTTCAAGCGATCTCGGACATACAGTGCCACTCCACCCCAGTTCCCGAAACTTCTGTCTACTTGGAACAATTTAAAACCCTGTATATGATATTCAGCAGGCATGTCCCTATTTTTCGTATTGAACCACGTCTCAGTTATGGCAAATACATCAATGTTACCTGCACTGGAAGATGGGTAATAATAAGGGGGATATAAATAATGTCTTGAGGATATCTCTCCAAGAGAGAACCCGCAATAATGGATTCAAATTGGATAAGTTTAGATTTAGAAAAAAAAAAAGGAAAATATTGGTTTGGAAATAGGGTAGTTGATGAGTGGAACAGTCTGCCTAGTAGGGTTATTGAAGCTAGGACCTTGGGTAGTTTCAAATTTAGGTTGGATAAATTCATGAGTGAAAGGGGTTGGATTTGAGTGGGACTCGCACTTGAGTTAATAGAATTTTCAAAGCTTATTTCTTGGGTAGAATTGAAAATTAGGTTGGGCAATTATTCTGTTAGTGGGATGGATTGTGAAGGACCTGCCTAGTATGGGCCAACAGGCCTGCTGCAGTGTTCCTCCTTTCTTATGTTCTTATGTTATCCTGTAAATTCTTGGGTAGTTTTGAGTAGGGGTTATTTTGATAAGGACCTGCCTTGTTTGGGCCAGTAGGCCTTCTGCAGTGTTCCTCCATTCTTATGTTATTTTGTTCCTAAAGAATTCCAAGATTAATGGACTGATAACATCGACTCAAGGCTGAGGGACTTATTACTTTAAACTCCTCCTGTTCTTCACCATCATCCTTTGTATGGACTGATGAAGCCACTGTGTTTCGAAATGTTTCCTCATTAAAGATACCCAAGTGTTGCACATGTGTCTAATTTTTCAACATTTGGAAATTTTTATTAAGGAAACGTTTTGCCACACAGTGGATTCTTAGGTCCAATAAAAAGCTGAGAGCGGTAAGGAGAGGATGATTTTTAGGTAAACAGTCCCTTAGCCTGGAATCGATGTGTTCAGTTCATCACTCTTGTAGAAAGTACAGCATAGGGCCAGAGAAGTGGCTTATATACTGTTGACAGGTGATTCGAAGCAGGAGGAGGCGGGATCACAGTGGAACCATCCACAAATGGTTACAATACTATATAGTATACTGCCTGTGGAGGCTAGTACACCAAATGGGGAGTAGAATTAAATTAGCTCTGAGGCACCCACACCATCGTATGTCTTCGGATCACAGCACAACATCTAGCTCTGCTGGGTGTGTGATCTTTGTATGTTTGGATGGTCCTAAGAACATAAGAACATAAGAAAGGAGGAACACTGCAGCAGGCCTGTTGGCCCATACTAGGCAGGTCCTTCACAATCCGTCCCACCAACAGAACATTTGCTCAACCCAATTTTCAATGCTACCCAAGAAACAAGCTTTGACAATTCTACCCACTCATGCGCGAGTCCCACTCAAATCCAACCCCTCTCACTCATGAATTTATCCAACCTAAATTTGAAACTACCCAAGGTCCTAGCTTCAATAACCCTACTAGGCAGACTGTTCCACTCATCAACTACCCTATTTCCAAACCAATACTTTCCTATATCCTTTCTAAATCTAAACTTATCTAACTTGAATCCATTATTGCGGGTTCTCTCTTGGAGAGATATCCTCAAGACCTTATTTATATCCCCTTTGTTAATACCCATTTTCCACTTGTATACCTCGATCATGTCTCCCCTCATTCTACGTCTTACAAGTGAATGTAATTTTAGGGTCTTCAATCTTTCTTCGTAAGGAAGATTTCTAATGCTATGTATTAATTTAGTCATTCTACGCTGAATGTTTTCTAACGAATTTATGTCCATTCTGTAATATGGAGACCAGAACTGAGCTGCGTAATCTAGGTGAGGCCTTACTAATGATGTATAAAGCTGTAATATAACCTCTGGACTTCTGTTGCTAACACTTCTTGATATAAATCCCAGTAATCTATTTGCCTTATTACGTACGCTTAGGCATTGCTGTCTTGGTTTAAGGTTGCTGCTTACCATCACCCCCAAGTCCTTCTCGCAATCTGTATGGCTAAGTTCTACGTTATTTAACTTATAAGTGCTTGGGTTATGGACACTCCCGAGCTTCAGAACCTTGCATTTATCTACATTGAACTGCATCTGCCACTTTTCTGACCACGAATTAAGTTTGTCTAAATCTTCCTGAAGTTCTATGACTTCTATGTTTGAATCAATTATCCTACCTATCTTCGTGTCGTCGGCGAATTTGCTCATATCACTAGTAATTCCCTCATCAAGGTCATTGATATATATTATAAATAACAATGGGCCTAAGACTGATCCCTGTGGAACACCACTTGTTACAAGTCCCCATTCGGATTTAACCCCATTTATGCACACTCTCTGCTTCCTATTGGTGAGCCATGACTCGATCCATGACAGCACTTTTCCCCCAATGCCATGAGCTGCCACTTTCTTTAACAGTCTCTGGTGCGGTACTCTATCAAAAGCCTTACTAAAGTCTAAATAAACAATATCGAATTCTTTATCGTGATCAACAGCCTCAAAAGCTTTACTGAAGAAGGTTAATAAATTAGATAGGCAGGAACGGCCCCTCGTGAATCCATGCTGGGTATCATTAATCAAATTATGGTTATCTAGATGGCTTCTAATAATATCAGCTATAATTGACTCTAGTAATTTGCCTACAATTGAGGTCAGGCTTATTGGGCGGTAGTTTGACGGTAGTGACTTGTCCCCTGCTTTAAAAATAGGAATTACATTAGCCATCTTCCACATATCAGACACTACACCTGTTTGAAGAGATAAATTAAAAATGTTAGATATTGGTTCACAGAGTTCCATTTTGCATTCCTTAAGAACCCTTGCAAAAAGCTCATCAGGACCCGGCGACTTATTTTGTTTCAGTCGGTCCAGCTGTTTCATAATCACCTCGCCAGTGACTGTGATATTACATAATTTATCTTCTTCTGGGCCTCTGTAAAAATTAATTACTGGGATATTATTAATGTCTTCCTGTGTGAAAACCGAGAGAAAATAATTATTAAAAATAGAGCACATATCATTCTCCTTGTCAGTAAGATGCCCAAAGTTATTTTTAAGGGGACCTATCTTATCCCTAACTTTTGTTCTATAAACCTGGAAAAAACGTTTTGGGTTAGTTTTTGAATCCCTAGCAACTTTAATTTCATAGTCCCGTTTAGCTTTTCTTATTCCCTTTTTAACGTCCCTCTTAATGTCAGTATACTGATTTATAAGATGACCCTCACCTCTTTTTATGCGCCTATAAATTCCTTTCTTCTGCCCTAAAAGATATTTGAGCCTATTATTCATCCATTTTGGGTCATTTCTACTTGATCTAATTTCTTTATATGGGATAAATGTTCTTTGGGCAGCCTGTATAGTGTTAAGAAAACTGTCATATTGATACCTCTCTTCTTCACCCCAGTCCACAGTTGATAAGTGTTCTCTAAGTCCATTATAATCTGCTAAGCGAAAATCTGGGACCATTACTGAATTATCCCTACTATCATACATCCATTCAATGCTAAAGGTAATTGACTTGTGGTCGCTTGAGCCGAGTTCCTCTGTAATTTCTAAATTATTAACAAGGGTTTCCTTGCTTGCCAGAACCAAGTCAAGTAGGTTATTTCCCTTGTAGGTTCTGTTACAAACTGCTTCAAAAAACAATCCTGAACTACTTCTAAAAGTCGTTAGATTCTAAATTCCCTGTCATGAAATTCCAATCAATCTGACTAAAGTTAAAGTCCCTAGAATTACTACGTTATCGTGTCTTGTGGCCTTAACAATTTCCTCCCAAAGTAGTCTCCCTTGTTCCCCATCTAAGTTTGGAGGACGGTAAATCACGCCTAAAATCAATTTTCACACCCCTCTGAAAATTCTATCCAGACAGACTCTGTATGTGTTAATTCAGACTTTATACCCGTTTTTATGCAACAATTTAAATGATCACGGACATAGAGTGCCACCCCACCCCCTTTCCCGATACTTCTGTCTACTTGGAACAATTTAAAACCCTGAATGTGACATTCGGCAGGCAAGTCCCGATTTTTCATATTAAACCATGTCTCAGTTATTGCAAAAACATCAATATTACCCGTACTTGCAACTAATCTCAACTCGTCCATCTTATTCCTAGCACTACGACTATTGGTGTATACTATATTTAGAGACCCTCCTTTCTCTTTACCCTTCCTGCTCATTCTGTTTCAACTATACCTTGTCATTGCCACTGTCCATTTTCTATTACAGTTCATTTAACTAGTGTCATAACCCTAGCTTCCTCCATTCATGCCATCCTTATTCCTGCATCATATTGTATAAGGTCCTAGTTCTCTTCCCTACAACTTGACTCAATTCATTTACCCTCTGCATCACTGGACTCTTCCTGTCTTTTACCCTTCCAAACCCATACCACTAACTATTTCTAGCCTCCTGTTAACATAAGAACATAAGAACATAAGAAAGGAGGAACACTGCAGCAGGCCTGTTGGCCCATACTAGGCAGGTCCTTCACATTCCATCCCACTAACAGAATATTTGTTCAACCTAATTTTCAATGCTACCCAAGAAATAAGCTTTGATAATTTTATTTACTCATGTGCAATTCCCAATCAAATCCAACCCCTTCACTCATGAATTTATCCAACCTAAATTTAAACTACCCAAGGTCCTTGCTTCAATAACCCTACTAGGCAGACTGTTCCACTCATCAACTACCCTATTTCCAAACCAATACTTTCCTATATCCTTTCTAAATCTAAACTTATCTAACTTGAATCCATTATTGCGGGTTCTCTCTGGAGAGATATCCTCAAGACCTTATTTATATCCCCTTTGTTAATACCCATTTTCCACTTGTATACCTCGATCATGTCTCCCTCATTCTACGTCTTACAAGTGAATGTAATTTAAGGGTCTTCAATCTTTCTTCGTAAGGAAGATTTCTAATGCTATGTATTAATTTAGTCATTCTACGCTGAATGTTTTCTAACGAATTTATGTCCATTCTGTAATATGGAGACCAGAACTGAGCTGCGTAATCTAGGTGAGGCCTTACTAATGATGTATAAAGCTGTAATATAACCTCTGGACTTCTGTTGCTAACACTTCTTGATATAAATCCCAGTAATCTATTTGCCTTATTACGCACGCTTAGGCATTGCTGTCTTGGTTTAAGGTTGCTGCTTACCATCACCCCCAAGTCCTTCTCGCAATCTGTATGGTTAATCCATTTGGGATCGTTATTGTTTGACCTAAATTCTCTCTGGGGAATAAACATACTCTGTGCACGTTGTACATTATTAAGAAAAAATCATAAACGCAGATCCCATCGTATCGTTAGCATGATTACCCCATTCGAGCAGGCTTGTTTGGGGACTCGCATGAGTGGGTAGAATTGTCATAGCTATTTCTTGGGTAGCATTGAAAATTGGGTTGACAAATATTCTGTTATGGGACGGATTGTGAAGACCTGCCTAGTATGGCCAACAGGCCTCTGCAGTGTCCTCCTTTCTTATGTTCTTATGTTCTAGAGATTGACAGCTGTTAGGCTTTAAACTAGAATTATGGCACTAGGTGACTAGTAAAGGACAGTAATAGGTATAAGGGAAAAACAGAAATGAGCAGGAAGGGTAAAGAGAAAGGAGGGTCTTTAAGTGTATATTACACCAATAGTCGTAGTGCTAGGAATAAGATGGACGAGTTGAGAGTAGTTGCAAGTACAGGTAATATTGATGTTTTTGCAATAACTGAAACATGGTTTAATATGAAAAATCGGGACTTGCCTGCCGAATGTCACATTCAGGGTTTTAAATTGTTCCAAGTAGACAGAAGTATCGGGAAGGGGGGTGGGGTGGCACTCTATGTCCGTGATCATTTAAATTGTTGTATAAAAATGGGTATAAAGTCTGAATTAACACATACAGAGTCTGTCTGGATAGAATTTTCAGAGGGGCATGAAAAATTGATTTTAGGTGTGATATACCGTCCCCCAAACTTAGATAGGGACCAAGGGAGACTACTATGGGAGGAAATTGTTAAGGCCGCAATGCACGATAACGTAGTTATTATGGGTGACTTTAACTTTAGTCAAATTGATTGGAATTTTTTGACTGGGAATTTAGAATCTAACGATTTCTTAGAAGTAGTTCAAGATTGTTTTTTGAAGCAGTTTGTGACAGAACCTACAAGGGGAAATAATCTGCTTGACTTAGTTCTGGCAAACAAGGAAACCCTTGTTAATAATTTAGAAATTACAGAGGAACTCGGCGCAAGCGACCACAAATCAATTACCTTTGGCATTGAATGGAAGTTTCATAGTAGGAATAACTCAGTAACGGTCCCAGATTTTCGCTTAGCAGATTACAATGGACTTAGAGAACACTTATCATCTGTGGACTGGGGTAATGAAGAGAGCTATCAATATGACAGTTTTCTGAACACTATACATGCTGCCCAAAGAACATTTATCCCATATAAAGAAATTAGATCGAATAGAAATGACCCAAAATGGATGAATAATAGGCTCAAATATCTTTTAGGGCAGAAGAAAGGAATTTATAGGCGTATCAAAAGAGGTGAGGGTCATCTTACGAATCAGTATATTGACATTAAGAGGGACGTTAAAAAGGGGATAAGAAAAGCTAAGCGGGACTACGAAATTAAAGTTGCTAGGGATTCGAAAACTAACCCAAAAAGTTTTTTCCAGGTGTATAGATGGAAATAAATGGTATAAAATACCGACACAATGGAAAAATAAACACATAAGCAGTATAATGTGATCCTTTATTGACAACGTTTCGCCCACGCAGTGGGCTTTATCGAGTCACAGACAGATCTACCTGGAAAATGAGCAACATAGAGATATATATAGGGTACAGTCAGGTGGAGAATGCTGGGTCAGATGGAGAAAGCTGCATTGAGTCTTAAAAGTAGTGTGACTTAAAGGACCTGCAGTGTACCATTGGAAAAATAAACACATAAGCAGTATAATGATCCTTTATTGACAAGTTGCCACGCAGTGGCTTTATCGAGTCCAGACAGATCTACCTGGAAAATGAGCAACATAGAGATATATAGGGTAAGTCAGGTGGAGAATGCTGGGTCAGGTGGAGAAAGCTGCATGTGAGTCTTAAAAGTAGTGTGAAAACATAGTGTGACTTAAAGGACCTGCAGTGTACCATTCTTGAGTTCTAGGTGGGATAGCGTTGAAGAAGTTTCTTGGTACACTGCAGGTCCTTTAAGTCACACTATGTTTTCACACTACTTTTAAGACTCACATGCAGCTTTCTCCACCTGACCCAGCATTCTCCACCTGACTGTACCCTATATATATCTCTATGTTGCTCATTTTCCAGGTAGATCTGTCTGTGACTCGATAAAGCCCACTGCGTGGGCGAAACGTTGTCAATAAAGGATCACATTATACTGCTTATGTGTTTATTTTTCAAATGGTACACTGCAGGTCCTTTAAGTCACACTACTTTTAAGACTCACATGCAGCTTTCTCCATCTGACCCAGCATTCTCCACCTGACTGTACCCTATATATATCTCTATGTTGCTCATTTTCCAGGTAGATCTGTCTGTGACTCGATAAAGCCCACTGCGTGGGCGAAACGTTGTCAATAAAGGATCACATTATACTGCTTATGTGTTTATTTTTCCTTCCAGGTGTATAGAACAAAAGTTAGAGATAAGATAGGTCCCCTTAAAAATAATTATGGGTATCTTACTGACAAAGAGAATGAAATGTGCTCTATTTTTAATAATTATTTTCTCTCGGTTTTCACTCAGGAAGACACTAATAATATCCCAAGAATTAGGTATTTTAGTGGGCCTGAAGAAGATAAATTATGTAGTATCACAGTCACTAGCGAAATGGTTATCAAACAGATAGACCGTTTGAAGCAAAATAAATCGCCAGGCCCTGATGAGCTTTTTTCAAGGGTTCTTAAGGAATGCAAAATTGAACTCTGTGAACCCTTAACTAA
>WNWK01034078.1:0-20673 GCA_009830355.1 Cherax destructor | reverse complement strand
TTTCGTCTTTCCCCTTTTTGTCATTTATTACACATCTTACAATATGCTCTCCAGATTTTAGGTCAAGTATAAAAAGAAAAGATTTTCCAGTAACAATAAACTGTATGTTGTAAATATATTCTATACTGTATCTAACTGCTCTATATAATAACCTAGAGAATGTGGGAAAAAAAGAAAATGCAAGCTAAGCATCTAGTACTAAGATCAAATTTATAGACTTACCATACATGAAAATTTCTCCCTAGAAAATTTGACTGAGTCCTGTCAACATTATTGATAACAATGAAATGTTTCTCACCAGTACTGTAGGCAGGGTAGCTTGGATGTTGTTGCTGTTGGGCTGGCTGAGATGGCTGCTGGGGGGGTTTGGGTTGTGATGGGGCCTGTGGCTGTGGCTGTTGTTGCTGTGTTATTGTGGTTGTGGAAGCTGTGGGGGTGGTTGCTGCTGCTGCTGAAATTATGGTATGGGACAGCAGGAGTAGAGTTGTCAGATGCACTTGTGCTGCTCTCCCCCTTGTGTGGCACCAGGATGAGCTTGTACCTCACCGGGGGGTTAAATAAGAATGCAAAGGAGAGAAGTACAGTTTTAAGTAAATAAAGATAATTTGGCACAGTATTCTCTCAGTTACATACAGAAGTCCAGTACATACTTCCTAAATTTAAAAAAAAACACAGATCCAGGTATCTATCTGTCATTAAAATTTTATTACCTCTGCTGCTTCTAAAGTTTTAGAATCCTTTCTAAGGTGAATGAAAATTTCATTCTGGCATCAACAGCTCCTCTCAAGGCTTCAGCTTAACATTACTCACTGCCTCACCTGTTACTTCAGTTTTTTTTTTTAATTTATGTTAAGTAGTAGGTTGGTAGAGAGCAACCAGCCAAGGAGGTATTACCATCCTGCCATATGAATATGAAATGGAAACCTGTAATTCTTTTACACAATGGTAGGATTGCTGGTGTCTTTTTCTTTCTGTCTCATAAACATGCAAGATGACAGGTACATCTTGCTACATCTACTAACACTTAGTTCATACTACACATGCATGTACATCTATGTGTAGTATGAGACATGTAAATATTCATGTATGAGTGCTTATACATGGATGTGTAAACATACAAATTTGAGTTTTCTTCAATTTTCTTTTTAATTCTTGTTCTTATATTAGTCCCTTACATTGCCATGGGAAAGCAAAGATGAATCCTTCCTCCATAAGCCAAGTATGATGTAAAAGACAACTAAAAAGCCAGGAGCAATGGGCTAGTAACCCCTTCTTCTGTATCAATTACTAAACTCAAAAAGAAAAACATTTTAAAGTTGTGATGTTTAATCTTTTTTGGGTGACCCTGCCTTGGTGGGAGAGAGCCAGTTTAATTAACCATAGTTTACCTACATATCAACACCTTAGTTACACTGCCAGCACCATCACCCTCAGACAACACTTAATATTATAAAATACACTCTTTAACCCTTCAACTGAAAGCAACAAACACATACAGGTCAGCCATCAGTAATCTGGCAATCAGTAATCTGGCACTAAATTCAGTTAGCACAATTTCAAATTTCCAGGGTCGCCACACCAACCTGCCACTACTGTTTGGTGGTGCTACTTGCTGCATAAGTCATTCCAATTTCTTTTTATCCATTTATTGTTATAACCTGCTCACTTTTAGCCCTAGCCATGGTTCCAACAAATGAAAGAAATGCTTCTCGTTGTGTAAAGCACATACACCGTACATTGTCCATAAAAGATAAGGTGGCTTTGAAGCCACTGTTGGTCGCCATGAGCTCAGCTCACTCAGATAAGCTGTGACCAGTTAATTTGTGCCTACATATGAGAGAATAGGTCTGTGTGGTAAGTGTGCACTATATATAAAAAATCCTGCAGTACACAGTGCATAATGAGAAAAAACGGCGATCGTGCCTTTGGTGAAAACCAGTGACTTTGCGGTGTATTTTTGTATGGTCTGTATGGTTGCTTTCTCGTTTTTATGGTCTCATTTGATAGAATGCAAGATATTTACAGAAATAGATATAATTTTGACTGGTTTCGCGCCGGAAAGTACCTTAAAATTGAGCTCAAAATACCGGAAATGTTTGAATTTTGCCGATGTTCGAGAGTAAACAAATGACGTCACAGTCCAATACGTGTCCAACTGGTCGGTCTAATACGCAGTCGCAAATAGGTTGACATTACAGTGGACCCCCGAGTAACAAGCAAAATTCATTCCAGAAGCCTGCTCAAGTGCCATTACCGAACGAATTTACTCCCTTAAGAAATAATGTCAAGTAGGTTAGTCCATTTCAGACCCCCAAAAATACACTTACAAAAGCATTTACAATATTATACTTACATAATTGTACGATTTCCGGGGTGCTCGTTACTCGGGGGTCCACTGTATTTATACAATTATTACAATAATGAAGTAGTCTTCATAACAGTAAATCTTCTATTTTTTGTGTGAATAAAAATTCAAAATGGAAAGCAAGTATAATATAAGAGGGGCCTGGAGACATGACTAATAAACAGAGAAAATGTTATTTTAGTGCCAGGAATGTCTGCATTGTTTATTCTGGACCCTATTTTGAAATTGGCATCTATTGAAATTTGAGTGAAATTGGCCAAATTACTGATTTCTGACCACTTTATTGGGTAGTTAAAATAGGTAAATAGGCAGTTTCTTGTACTCAATTGACAGAATTGAAGGAATACTAGCGAAATAGCTATGAGTTTGGTAGACTGAAACAATGGAATGGGCCAAAAACAGGGCGTAAAGTGGGTGAAATCACCAATGTATAAATATCGCTGTTGGGTTAAGTGTATTCTAACCTAACCACTCTGCAATCTGGCAAAATCACTAATCCGGCACCCTA
This sequence comes from Cherax destructor, assembly GCA_009830355.1. Classification (NCBI taxonomy): domain Eukaryota; kingdom Metazoa; phylum Arthropoda; class Malacostraca; order Decapoda; family Parastacidae; genus Cherax; species Cherax destructor. The sequence continues at coordinate 17,800 of WNWK01034078.1, read as the reverse complement.
CAGGTCCTGATGATGCCAGATTTAGTGATTGTCAACCTGTACTAGTCTGGGGAACCGAGCACAACATACTGACATACAAAAAACAGTGGGTTCTAATAAAGGACCTAATGATTTAATTTATATTAGGTAATCACCTTGACTATTGTGTGTCAAATTTATAGCCCATAAGAAAAAGTCTATATCCGGTGTCTCACAAGAAAGAATGCTTAGTAGTAAACTGGTGAGAATACTGTATTTTGTGGGTTTATGGGAAGAGAACAATAAGGATATTGTATAAAAGTACAATAGAGCAGCAGTAGCAATCACAGTGATAGCTGTGACAGTATATAAAAACTAAATAGCTACAAAAGTGTCAACCATCATCTTGGCAAAAAGCTTTTTTGTTTATTACCCTGCTTAGGAGATTAACATACACTGAAATACACAAAATATAACACCCCTAGTAATTATGCCATTTTTTTTACTGGAAAACTAACTCAATTGGCCTGGCTGACTTTTCTCAGTACAGCCTCTCTTCACTTAGTGACGTACAGTGGTACCTCGAGTTACGATGGTCCCCAAAATCGCCCTTTTATGTAAGTTTATTTTTTTAAATGCTTTTGTAAGTATATTTTTGGGGGTGTAAAAGGACTAGTTTATTTTACATTATTCCTTATGGGGATAAATTCGTTTGGTAATGGCACTTGAACAGCATTCTCGATAGAAAAAATATCGTAACTCGAGGTACCACTGTACTTGTTCGTTCACGAATGACTCTGACTTACAACAGGCTCTCTGACCAGTATGCATACCTAAATGTACAGTGGTCCCTCGATTAACAATCTTAATCCGTTCCAGGAGCTAGGCCTTAACACAAATTGCTTGTAATTCGAAACCTTATTTCCCATAAGAAATACATAATGTAAATACAATTAATCCGTTCCACCCAAAAATATTCACAAAAAATACATTTTAATTATAGTTCTACATACACAAAACAACATTATTAACACTATAAATACTATTACATAATACTAAATAATAAAAAAACAGATTAATAAATAACATTTACTTACCTTTATTGAAGAGAGTTGCAGGCATCTGGAAGATAGGGAGGACGACAGGGAAAGGGTGTTAGTGTTTGGAAGGGAAATCCCCCTCCATAAAGACTTCAGGTAACAAGTCCTTATCTGGGGTTACTTCCCTTCTTTTTCTTTTAATGCCACCAGGACCAGCTTGAGAGTCACTGGATCCCTGCCTCAAAAAATAACTGTCCACAGTCCTCTGTTTCTGGAGACTCTTCAACATTTTTCTGAAGTGGGGCAAGATTCTGTCACTGAACATGTTGCAGATGTGGTATGCTTCAGCTTGTGCAGGGTGGTGTTTTTCAACAAATGTATGCACCTTAGTTCACATAGAACAAATTTCCTTAATCTCTGAAGAAGTTACTACCTCACCCTGTCCAGCCTCCTCCTCTGAATCAATTTCCTTAAATGTCGTCTGTTGCTGCTCCTGATGAAGCTCTCTCAGCTCTTCAGTGGTTAGGTCTACCCTGTGCTCCTCCACCAAATCTTCCACATCCTCACCACTCAACTCCAACACCAGGCTGTTCCCCAATGCCACAATAGAGTCCACAACAGGCACAGGGTCGTCAGGGTCAGGGCCAGCCTCAAATCCTTCAAAATCCCTCTTTTCAACACAATCCGGCCACAGTGGTCTCCAAGCAGAGTTCAAAGTCCTGGAAGTCACTCCCTCCCAAGCCTTATCTATAAGGCCTATGCAATGCATGATATTGAAGTGATCTTTCAAGAACTCTCTTAGGGTCAATGCAGAGGCTGAGGTTACGTCAAAGCACCTTTGAAACATTGCTTTGGTGTACAGTTTCTTGAAGTTCGCAATGACCTGCTGGTCCATGGGCTGGATGAGAGGAGTGGTGTTAGGAGGCAAGAACTTCACTGTGATAAAATTGAAGTTCTCAGACAAATAGTCTCCCAAGTTGTGAGGATGAGCAGGAGCATTGTCCAGTACCAGGAGGCACTTGAGTCCCAATTTCTTTTCCAGGAGGTATTTCTTCACACTAGGGCCAAACACTCCAGTCAACCATTCCACGAAAAAGTCCTTAGTGACCCATGCATTAGTGTTAGCCTTCCAATACACACGCAAATTATTCCTGTTAATATTGTGTTTCTTGAAGGTTCTGGGATTTTCTGCATGATACACCAGTAAAGGCTTCACTTTAAAATCACCACTGGCATTGGCACAAAGCATAAGAGTTAGCCTGTCTTTCACAGGCTTGTATCCTGGCAGTGCCTTTTCCTCCTGAGTAATGAAGGTCCTGTTGGGCATTTTCTTCCAAAACAGGCCTGTTTCATCACAATTAAACACTTGTTGGGGGGAGGAATTCTTCAGCCTCTACGAACCCCTTAAATTCACTCTCAAACTTTTCAGCTGCACGTTTGTCTGAGCTGGCTGCCTCACCATGCCTCACAACACTGTGTATGCCACTACATTTCTTAAACCTTTCAAACCAGCCTTTGCTGGCTTTAAAATCACTCGCCTCACCACTGGTTCCAGGCATTGTCTTGACAAGATCTGCGTGCAACTTCCTTGCCTTTTCACAAATTATCGCCGTGGAAATACTATCATCCGCTATCTGTTTTTATTGATCCACACCCCAACAACTTCTCAACCTCATCCACTGTTTTCGATCTATTTTTTGCAACATTAGCTTCCTTGATTTCATTTCTCTTTGCCAGGATAGTGGTGATAGTAGATGTGTTTTTCTTGTACATCCTGGCAAGCTCACTCACATGTATACCACTCTCATATTTTTCAACTACTATCTCCTTCTTTAGTTCGATGGTGTTTCTCACTCTCATGGTGACATATTTCACAGTGACAATCACTTAACCAGCAATAAACACAACAAAAGTATTGTGAATGTTTGAAAGAGCGTGCTGGGTAATGTTCTCTCAATGGTAAACAACGCTAGACTGGTGTCCTGCGCAGGCACGGGGCAGGCGGACAGGTGGTACGGGCTGCTACACGAGGGAATGGTCGCTACATGAGGGAAATATTTAGCGAAAAAAGTGCTCGTTACACAAATTGCTTATTATATGGAATCACCGCTAGTCGAAGGACCACTGTATATAAGAGCTGATTTCCTCTGTTCTGTTTATTACAATATACAGTACACTACTGTATAAACATTTAAAAATACACCAAAAATGTTATAAATGGTGCAAAGATGACATTAAAACAATATCAAAGATGGTTGACACAAACCCACTACCATTATAGTATGCTCCTCACTTAGCAACAAATTCGTTTACCGACGTGGTCTTAGGAACGGAACTCTGTCGTTAAGTGAGGAGAGGCTATATATACATATCGGAAAGTGACCAAATGTATCATTAAAACCTAACCACATAAACTATGATGATACAATATTATCATTCACATATAAAATCCTGACAGCAATCTATAAATATGTACATATTCCTTAATAAAATACTCTGTGGTTCAAGATTTACAAAGTTAGCCTTCTTACTGTACTGAATGAAGCCAGATTAATCAGCAAATACAACAAGATACAATTTGATGCAGCATAAAAAAATAACATGCTTTGATTTCACAATAACATGACCATTAATTTTGTAAACGAGGAGTCTTACAGTGAGAATGTGGGTCTGCAAAGTAGCATTCAATGAGAGGTACTGCCAAGCGTACTGAATAATAGACTCAAAGATTTGTTATACAGTAAATGCCTACACTATGTCTGAGGTCGGCTGCTTTTGAGTTATACTCCACAACACATAGTAAGGCTGGATGAATTACTGTTAAGGATATAACATTGCCAGTACAAAGTGCAGTAAAGAGTCAGCATGTACTGTATGGTGCATTAATTATTAATGAATGGAGATACAGTGGTACCTCGACTTACGATATTTTTTCATTCCAGAATGCTGTTCAAGTGCCATTACCAAACGAATTTATCTCCTTAAGAAATGTTGTAAAATAGACTAGTCCTTTTAGACCCCCAAAATTACACTTACAAAAGCATTTAAAAAAATAAACTTACATAAAAGGGTGAGTTTGGGGACCATCGAAGTCGAGGTACCACTGTAAATGGTTTTGGGACCTGACTAGCTGTTGGAGTGTGAGGAGGGTAATATTTTGTGAAGGGATTCAGAGAAACTGGTTAGCCAGACTTGAGTCCTGAAGGTGGGGAGCACAATGCTTGCACTTTTAAGGAGGGGTTTGGGATATTGGCTGTTTGGAGTGACATCTAAATTGTCATACCTGGGCACCTCTGCAAAGACAGTGATTATATGTGAATGATGGTGAAAGTGTTTCTTTCTTTTTGGGTCACCCTGCTTTGGTGGGAGATGGCCAACATTTTAAAAAAAAAAAAAAAGTTTGTAAATGGTATGATGATAAAATACTGACAACCTGTACAACCTGGGGTACATTTTCAGACTTTTCTTTCCATAATTTTTTTTTTTTAATAAGCTGTCAACCTAATACAATCACAGCTTTTCATCTATTAAAAACAGCCAATATTTGTATGAAAGAATGATATTTTAGAGAATGATCCATGTGACAAATATATACATACATCTAGTTCATGCTCACCAGTGAGAAACATTTCTGGCTTGTTTATTTAGCTAATCTTTCTTATATGGAGTCACAGTGGTAACGAAGCTGGGATATGTGTCAATAATAGTCTGGTCTAGTCCTGTCTCTATGGTTAATCTTAAACTAGAGCATTGATCATTCTCTCTGCCTAGTAGCATTACTATGGGCAAACTACTTGACTGAACCCCCTCCTGGTCCCCAAACAATATTTTTTATTTGACTTGCTTGGTAAGGAACCCTTGGAAACGGTTGAAGGTGAGTGCAAAGGAAGTTTTTGAGAGGTAGGGGCTTGAAAATCTATACATGTGTAAGTGTGTTTGATTAGAGCTTAATGGAGACAAGTTATGGGGTGTGAGAAGGGTATCATCTGTAAAGGAATTAAGGAAAACCATTTAGCTGGATTAGTTAGTTCTGTAGGAGGCAAGTACAGTGCTTGCACTTGAAGGTGGGTAGGTATGTTGCAGGTTCATGGATCATTTGGACTGTAATGTCCTTACACCTCTGCAGAGACACCTAGGAAATAAGTGATGGTGATTGCATTTTAATTCTTGAGGTCATGCTACCTTGGTGAGAAATTGTCATTATGTAAAAAAAAGTGTATGTATATATTCATTATAATGGACAAATGAGTAAATGCATAAGAGACAAACACAAAATTTGATAAGCTGTATATTTCAATCTTTACCCACGATTCACTTCAGCTGAAGAATGCCTAACTCAGGTGGAGAATGAAATATACAGCTGATTGATGTGGATTTACTCAACAGTTCATTATGCTTCAAAGTATAAATGAGTGGTCCAAATATTATGCAGAGGAGTGGGGTCACTAAGGGCTCTAGGGCTGAGGAGGAGCTTCTGATGTGGTTTGGAAATTTTGAGAGAATGGAAAGGGTTAGGATGACAAGAGGGTGTATAAATCTAGGATAAAAGGCAGGAGGGTAGGAAACTGTAGTAGTGGCATGCCTCTGGCATGCCACTACTAAAGTTCTAAACTGCAAATAGCCTTGGTGGGAGATTAAATCAATATATTAATAAAAAACTCCATGAGAAAGTGAAGAAGAATCCTTCCTCCACAAGTTGTGTGTGTTGTAAGAGACGACTAAAATGCCAGGAGCAAGGGGCTAGTAACCTCTTCTCCTTTATAAATTATTAAATGTAAAGAAAAGAAAAACTTTTGTTTCTTCTTTTTCGGGTCACCCTGCCTCAGTGGAAGACAACCAGTGTGTTAAAAAAATAAACAAACACCAATGCAAATTCAAACACATACACACTTTTTTTTTTCTCTCCCTCTAAAGCAGGGCGATCCCAAAAAATAAAACACATTCACCATCATTCATTGAATTGCTGTCCTGCCAGAAGAATTATGACATCACAGTTCTAGATAAAAACTGAGTTTTGCCAGACTGAAGCACAATTCAAGTTATTGACAAATAGCTATTGATGCACTGAATTTGTGTTAATGTATTAACCAAATTATTAAAAACTGTAAAACATTCCATTCATTAGTTTTTTACTCATTTAATTTTCTTTTTATACAAGCAGTTAAGAAGTAATTGCTGTGAATATGCTCACACAATTAGAAAGAGCATGAACTATTGTACCAGCTGACGACATGCTCAATATTAAGCAATAAATTACTGTACCTTGGGATAACCCAAAAGATGACATGATGTCTTGGTACACTCTTTGCTCTTCAACAATTCCAGAAACTAAAAAGAAAACCAAATGGACAATGTGTACATGAAGGAAGTGAAGTTTGCATTCCAGTGTTGGGACTGCCTTCATACAATGCTTTCAAACAAACAGGCAAGGACCCTCCCAGTACACACTAGCACACCTCTACATAAGACAATGTTAACACTATTTAATATTGGGTTCTTGAAGTATATTTTGTAACAGGTCTACTAAATGAAATTTTAGGTAAACAATTTAATGCTCACATTTAAATTAATTAAAGCAACCAACCCAGAAGCAGAAAACAAAAAAAATGAAAGCTATGTGCAGTAAATTTCAGCTATTCAGCTTTCTTTTTTATAACAGCTCTTCAGCTGAAGAAAATGGAAAGCAGGTTTTCCCATAGTCTTCAGCTTTATAAATTGATGTACCATACATAACTAAATACAGTGGTACCTCGAGTTACGATGGTCCCCAAAATCGCCCTTTTATGTAAGTTTATTTTTTTAAATGCTTTTGTAGGTATATTTTTGGGGGTGTAAAAGGACTAGTCTATTTTACATTATTCCTTATGGGGATAAATTCGTTTGGTAATGGCACTTGAACAGCATTCTCGAACGAAAAAATATCGTAACTTGAGGTACCACTGTACAATTTTTGTCTTAGTGTAAGAACAAATAACAGATTAGTAGAAAACATCATGGTAAGCACATATGCTCAATGCTGTACATTAAGACTTCAGTGTGGGTATTAGACTTCATGTGGGTATTAGACAGAGGGAAGATAGACAGAAAAGAGAGAAAAAGGAGGGAGGAAAAAATATTTTAGCATATAATAAGGAGTCTCGTGATTTCATTGACTGTGTAGTCATCCGGTATATAAACTCACACTATTTGATGCTTTTAAATATTTTCCTCACACAATCCATATTCTTCATGTGGCCTGTCCTCTCTTTCTTCCATTTCCATTATATGGCATTTGTTTACATTAAAATGCATCACCCATCAGTTTCTGCATTGCTCTATTAAACCCTTTTAAAGATTTAAAGTAATTTTTTATTATTTATTTTGCATAAGTTGTTTTTATCATTTGCAAATATTCACACAATTTTTCATTCTTTTAAGTATGCTATTTATATACTGTATATGCTTATTGGAAATGCTACCACATCAACCATCGATCCTTGCAGCACTACACTGGAGACACTTACCAATTAGCACATTTTTTATCTCATAACTACCTGCATTTTCCTTTCAAACAGTAAATCTCCTATTCAACATACCCAAGAGTCTATATTATTACATCTTCAAGCATCCTACACACATTTCAAATACATTCCTGTTTCTAAGCCAGATATTTGCAAGGTGCGAGACCAAAAAAAGAACTTTTAAGATGCTGTAAACATTATTAACTCAATGGGCCCCATTCATCACTTGAAATCTGCAGTGTTTACATGAACAAAATTGAGTGCAAATAATTCTTTATTTTTAAATACAATATTTTTTTTTTTAACAGACTGGCCATCTCCCACCGAGGCAGGGTGACCCGAAAAAGATATGACATTTTAGATATCCCTCTAAACAGCAAATATCCTCACCCCTCCTTTAGAGTGCAGGCATTGTACTTCTCACCTCCAGGACTCAAGTCTGGCTAACAGGTTTCCTTGAATCCCTTCACAATATGTTACCCTTCTCACACTCCAACAGCTCACCAGGTTCCAAAAACCATTTGCCTCCACTCACCCCTATCTAACATGCTCACAAATGCCTGCTGGATGTCCAAGCCCTTTGCATACAAAACCTCCTTCACCCCCTCCCTCTATCTTTTTCTAGGACAACCCATACCCTGCCTTCCATCCACTACAATACATAAAAATGAATTATATTTTATAAACTATTAATGTATACAGGCAATTTTTCATGATATGATAACATTTAACATCCATTACAGTTTTCTTATGAGGCTAAAATATAGCAGGAACACTACTTAAAAAGTGCGTCTGTAATACTGACCTTCACTTTGGAGAGATGCAGAGGAAGCTGGAGTGGGCGTGCTGACTGGTGCATGTGGCTGACTGACTGACGAGACCTGCTGCTGTTGCTGTTGCTGCTGCTGTGAAAGAATGTACCACTGAATACTTTGTCACCCATTAAGTCTATTTAAGGATAAAGATTTTAATATGAATGAATTTGATACTGATGGTTTGCTTAAGCATACAAAACAAATTAAAAACTATTTTATTAACACAGGTTGTTTCCCACCAAGGCAGGGTGGCCTGACAAAGAAAAACTTTCATCATCATTCACTCCATAACTGTCTTGCCAGAGGCGTGCTTACACTACAGCTACAAAAATGCAACAGTAACAACCCTCCTTCAGAGTGCCGGCACCGTACTTCCCATCTCCAGGAATCAAGTCCGGCCTACCGGTTTCCCTGAAACCCTTCATAAATGTTACCTTGCCTACACTCCAACAGCACGTCAAGTCCTAAAAACCATTTGTCTCCATTCGCTCCTATCTAACACGCTCACGCACGCTTGTTGGAAGTCCAAGCCCCTCTCACACAAAACCTCCTTTACCCCCTCCCTCCAACCTTCTCTAGGCCGACCCCTACCCCGCCTTCCCTCCACTACAAATTTATACACTCTCGAAGTCATTCTATTTTGTTCTATCCTCTCTATATGTCCAAACCATTTCAATAACCCCTCCTCAGCTCTCTGGATAATAGTTTTGGTAATCCCACACCTTCTCCTAATCTCCAAACTACGGATTCTCTGCATTATATTCACACCACACATTGCCATCAGACATGACATCTCCACTGCCTTCAGCCTCCTTGTTGCAACATTCACAACCCATGTCTCACACCCATACAAGTGTGTTGGTATAACTATACTCTCATACATTCCCTCTTTGCTGTCATGGATAAAGTTCTGTCTCCACAAGCTCCTCAGTGCACCACTCACCTTTTTCCCCTCGTTAATTCTATGATTCACCTCATCCTTCATATACCCATCTGCTAATACATCCACTCCCAAATATCTGAACACATTCACCTCCTCCATACTCTCTCTCTCCAATCTGATATCCAATCTTCCGTTATCTAATTTTTTTGTTATCCTCATCACCTTACTCTTTCCTATATTCACTTTTAATTTCCTTCTTTTACATACCCTACCAAACTCATCCACCAACCTCTGCAATGTCTCTTCAGAATCCCCCAAAAGCAGTGTTATCAGCAAAGAGCAACTGTGACAACACCCACTGTGTTAGATTCTTTATCTTTTAACCTCACACCTCTTGCCAACACCTGAGCATTCACTTCTCTTACAACTCAATCTATAAATATATTGAACAACCACGGTGACATCACACCGTGATGTCACCATAAAAATATAATCAGTATACAGTATCAAAATGGATGGGAAAAAAGCAGAGAAACTGAAACACAATATGTAAAACAAATTTTATTATAATACCTGTTGCTCAGCTTGCTGTAATGGATCAAATTCTTTAGAGGAAATATTGAGCTGCATGGCTGCTGGAGGAGCTGGTGATGCTGCGGCTGCCACACTGCTGCTCACACCTGCAAAGTTAGGTGTAACTTGATACAGACTACAACACTGTCAATACAATTAGTGCTTCTTTTGGCAAGATCCAAAAATATCACCCTATCTGATGAATAGTCTAAAATTTATCAATAAATCACATACAATAATACAAAAAGAATAATTTTAGACTTCTAATGGTATAATATTTTTCCTGGGAGACAGTGTCTGGTTTTCTTATATGTACAAGATTCCATCTTTCTATTAATTACTGTAGCTAGACTACAGTTACATATTAAAGGAAGGTCCATGACAACTTACTGATGACTAAGGAAAATGCAGTTGACCCCTGAAACACCCTCCAGCTATATTCCAGGTATGGAGCATCAAATAGTCCTTATACTATCATGCAATCTTAACTTTTAAAATTAATAAGCTTTATTAAAATAAACTAACCTGTATCAACTTCACTGACAGTTCTGCGAGCTGTCTCAGTCGAAACGTCCAAGGCATCAAGAAGAGCAGTTACCCTGTCACGTATGGCACGTAGTTCTCGCCTCAGAGCTGACGACTGTTAACATAATAAAAAAATGATAACCGTTAACACTGCTCCATGAATTACATTAAAATATAATTTGAAAGTACAGTGGACCCCCAGAGTTCGTCATTAATTCGTTCCAGAATGCTGCTCAAGTGCCATTACTGAACGAATTTGTTCCCATAAGGAATAATGTAAATTAGATTAGTCCTTTTAGACCCCCAAAAATACACTTACAAAAGCACTTACAAAAATACACTTACATAATTGTTCGAGTTTGGAGCAGTACGAACTCCGGGGGTCTACTGTACGTATATTAAAACTATCACATTTTGGTTTCATATAGGAACGACGACTTACACACACCCGCATCTCCTTTGCTGTGCCCCGCTGGCCATTCAGGAGGATAGTCAGCTTCAGGATACGGCTGCACTGAATGGCAAAAGCCAAGTCCGAGCTGTCGAAGATAGTCACCAAATCTCCATCTTCATCCTATCAGCAAAAATGACAGTTAAACAATATTGTACTTTCCCAAAAAATTAATCTCATAAAATTAATTATTCTTTAACAGTATCAATGAAGATAAACAGTAGTTCTTGTACAAGCAAGTTTTTTTTTGTTTTACTATTTTGATATAATGACATTGTAAGCCATCAAGCAATCACAGGATTAATACCCATTATTTTCATTTACCTTCATAGTACTGTATGCAATACAATGTAGAGAATTATCATTTGATATCTAGGCAAAAATAATTTTTATGAAGAGAGGCCCAGGGGATTTCCTGTGACCAGGAAATTACAGAAACAGAACACCCCATGTCTTAAGCTCACTTACCAGTCTTCATATACAATATTTGTTTAACATAATTTGTTCAATGCAACATTATTCTTTACTTTAGTAACTTTGAGAAAATAGCATCAGCAATCACATTTTACTTACAACACTATACGTACTATATTTGTAAAACATAAGGAGACATACTTTGTATTTGAGTGTAATATCATCATCTGGAGACAACGATCCACGAAAGACCCGTTGCATCATGAGTATCAATTCATCATAGGTCATGTCCTCATTGTGAATGGGAATTCGCCTGATGTCCTCCCCAAGCTGAGCCTGAATAAGCAAGTAATTATTTTGATTATTCCAACAAAGATTTTTCTTATTGTAAATTTCCTTTCCCATTACAGTACAGTACGTGTATATCAATGTTAAAAATGAAATCTCTCTTTATCTTTTATATGTACTACAGAAATAAACAAGCTAAAATTATGCAAATTTGTATACTATATCTTTTATAAATAAACATTCACAGTATATCACATTGTCTGATTAACATTTCATTTTTCACAAAACAAAATGTCTAATATGCAGAATCTAAAAACTCTTTACTACATTCATCTTACTATAAATTACAATTTATTATGGTTCAGCTATCTCCAAAATGTCTGGAAAAAAAAAACTGACCTTAATGATGAGCTTGCCAGAGAGGTCAAGGCCACTGTCACTGCTGCCAGCCCCACTCATACTGCAGGTAACCGGCTGATGTTTTGGTGACTCAATGGTGCTTTTTTGTTTTCACTTCCCACCTCTCCTTGCATAGAAAAAAAAAGATAAGAATTATTCATACATTACTGCCTGTAACTATAAATACTAATTAACACTAAAACAACAACAACAACACCTACAACTGCTGTATATTATTTATGGTTCTAACATTGCCAAATAAGGAGCTACACCACCAAATAAAAAAATTTTCATTGTGAAAGACTCCATATGGCCAGCAGCAGCTGTGTAGCAAATACAGTGGTACCTCAACTTACGAGCAGCTCCAAACTCGAACAATTATGTAAGTGCTTCTCGCAATCTGTATGGCTAAGTTCTACGTTATTTAACTTATAAGTGCTTGGGTTATGGACACTCCTGAGCTTCAGAACCTTGCATTTATCTACATTGGCAGATGCAGTTCAATGTAGATAAATGCAAGGTTCTGAAGCTCGGGAGTGTCCATAACCCAAGCACTTATAAGTTAAATAACGTAGAACTTAGCCATACAGATTGTGAGAAGGACTTGGGGTGATGGTAAGCAGCAACCTTAAACCAAGACAGCAATGCCTAAGCGTACGTAATAAGGCAAATAGATTACTGGGATTTATATCAAGAAGTGTTAGCAACAGAAGTCCAGAGGTTATATTACAGCTTTATACATCATTAGTAAGGCCTCACCTAGATTACGCAGCTCAGTTCTGGTCTCCATATAACAGAATGGACATAAATTTGTTAGAAAACATTCAGCGTAGAATGACTAAATTAATACATAGCATTAGAAATCTTCCTTACGAAGAAAGATTGAAGACCCTTAAATTACATTCACTTGTAAGACGTAGAATGAGGGGAGACATGATCGAGGTATACAAGTGGAAAATGAGTATTAACAAAGGGGATATAAATAAGGTCTTGAGGGTATCTCTCCAACAGAGAACCCGTAATAATGGATTCAAGTTAGATAAGTTTAGATTTAGAAAGGATATAGGAAAGTATTGGTTTGGAAATAGGGTAGTTGATGAGTGGAACAGTCTGCCTAGTAGGGTTATTGAAGCAAGGACCTTGGGTAGTTTTAAATTTAGGTTGGATAAATTCATGAGTGAGAGGGGTTGGATTTGAGTGGGAATTGCACATGAGTAAATATAATTATCAAAGCTTATTTCTTGGGTAGCATTGACAATTAGGTTGAACAAATATTCTGTTAGTGGGATGGAATGTGAAGGACCTACCTAGTATGGGCCAACAGGCCTGCTGCAGTGTTCCTCCTTTCTTATGTTCTTATGTTCTTATGTAAGTGTATTTCTGTAAGTGCTTTTGTAAGTGTAATTTTGGGGGTCTGAAACAGATTAATCTAATTTACATTATTCCTTATGGGAACAAATTCGTTTGGTATCGGCACTCAAACAGCCTTCTGAAACAAATTAAGCTCGTAACTCGAGGTACCACTGTAGTTAGTTAAAGATTATTGATACAGCAGTAGAACAGAACCCAATATGCATATCATGCCGAGATAAAACCATTCCCATTACTAAATTATACTAATTGTAATACTGTTATATGTTTTGTACTACCTTACTGTTATCAATCCTATTAATGTTAAACTTTTTAATTACCTAATTATTATACTAATATGCAATAATAAATTATTATAATGTACCACTCCATAACCTCTATCAATACAGAATAGTCAGTAAGAATTTAGGATTAGTCTGCCTGAAATGCCTAGGCATGCTAGTGGCTTTCTTTGTAATTAATACCTTATAATATGTAAACCACACAGTAAGCTTTGCAATGAAATAAAAATTTGTCATTTTCATTTTCATGTGGGTTTGGTTACACAAACTTATAAAAACATAAATTAAACCACAAATCAGAAAATTTAAAAAAAAACAGATGCAACACCCATGGTAATGCAGTTCAAAAGGAGTTTACATATGGGCAACTGGCTGAGAGTCAAATAGCCTCATTCATTCTGCTACGATGCAGACCTTGAAAGTTTGAGGTCCATTTGAAGAGGTACTCTCTAGTTATCTAACAAAAACCACACAATAAAAAGACTAACAATTCCATTAAAGTTTTATTAGGTACTCTGAGACACAACATTTAATGAAGAGCTAAAGTCATGTTGGTTATTCTGTGAAAGGTGTAATGAAGAATTATTCCTCTAACCGCTAGTTGCAGCCCACTTTTTGAGTGCTAAGATTATCCTTAAAAAAGGAGGATACCTAATAAATCTATACTGATTATGATAACCTTAGATAAATTATTAACATATTACCAATATATGCTGATACAGTTGTAAGTTGCAAAAATGTAAATTCTTTATACAGCCTCTCCTCACTTAGCGACGTACTTGTTTACCGACGACTAGGACTTACAACGGGCTCTCTGACCAGTATGCATACCTAAATAATGTACAGTGGTACCCCGGATTTCACCAATAATTCGTTCCAGAAGGTTGTTCGAGTGCCGTTATCAAACGAATTTGTTCCCATAAGGATGAATGTAAATTAGATTAGTCCGTTTCAGACCCCCAAAAATACACTTACAAAAGCAAATACATAAATACACTTACATAATTGTTCGAGTTGGGAGCTGTACGAAATCTGGGGTACCACTGTATATTAGAGCTGATTTCCTCTATTTTGTTTATTACAATATACAGTGGACCCCGGTGTTCGTGATTTTTTCGTTCCAGAATGCTGTTCAAGTGTCATTACCAAACAAATTTATTCCCATAAGGAATAATGTAAGTTAGACTAGTCCTTTTAGACCCCCAAAAATACACTTACAAAAGCACTTACAAAAATACACATACATAATTGTTCGAGTTTAGAGCATCATGAACACCGGGGATCCACTGTACAGTACAGTACTGTATAAACATTTAATAATACAGTGGTACCTCGAGTTACGATATTTTTTCGTTCGAGAATGCTGTTCAAGTGCCATTACCAAACGAATTTATCCCCATAAGGAATAATGTAAAATAGACTAGTCCTTTTACACCCCCAAAAATATACTTACAAAAGCATTTAAAAAAATAAACTTACATAAAAGGGCGATTTTGGGGACCATCGTAACTCGAGGTACCACTGTATACTAAAAATTTTAAAAATGGTGTAAAGGTGACATTAAAACAATATCAAAGATGGCTGACACAATCCCACTACCATTATAGTATGCTCCTCGTTTAGCAACAAATTCGTTTACCGACACAGTTTTAGGAATGTAACTCCGTCATTAAGTGAGGAGAGGATGTATATATACTGCAAAGTTAGTGTGATAGTTTATCATAAATCAATTACTACAAATTATTATGGTATAAACCTTGGTAATAGATACCGACAAGTTGGTTTAGAAATACACATAAGCAAACTCTAGGACATATTTATTAGAAAACGTTTCGATTCTGGGACCTTGATCACTTCTAACATACCTGGAGTATACCTGGAGAGAGTTCCGGGGGTCAACACCCCTGCGGCCCGGTCTGGAACCAGGCATCATGGTGGATCAGGGTCTGATCAACCAGGCTGTTACTGTTACAGTATTGTATATGTATATAGACAAAGAGTGAGGCATTATTATAAACACGAGGAAGTAGTAAACCTGTAGAAGTTTAATTAAAGAAATCAGAGTTGAATCAACTTCTTGCATCATGAGCCCCTTGCCATGACCAAGAAACTAGCAGCATGCAAGCACATGTGTTAGTAATCTTGTAGGTCATATCCCAGGAAAGAAGACTAAAAGTCCTCAACAGAAACAAGCCACAAAGCTTAGATTTAGCGAGATTTATTTTCTACGATATTACCTAAGTTTTACAATGCACATTTTCAAATTGCACAGGGAAAAGCCCATCTTTATGCAATGCATTTCAGGCAGACTAAGATTAAACTTAGAATAAACCAGCTCCCTCATATTACATAGATGTTCTACAGTGCCTGGTTATTACATTCATATGGGGAGCACTAAACCCATAGGGGATCACACACTGCCTGGGATGGGGGGGAAGGGGAAGAACAGAAGGCACACAGACCCGATTTAAGGAATTGGAGCTCAGACCAAGAGCCCCTCACCAGCATAAAGTCTCTGGATCCATTATGCGCCTCTGTAATCTTTTGACTACTGCCCATACTATGGGTTACATAATAAAGATTTTTTTTTTTTTTATTAACACATCGGCCGATTCCCACCAAGGCAGGGTGGCCCGAAAAAGAAAAACTTTCATCATCATTCACTCCATCACTGTCTTGCCAGAAGGTTGCTTTACACTACAGTTATAAAACTGCAACATTTACACCCTCCTTCAGAGTGCCGACACTGTACTTCCCATCTCCAGAACTCAAGTCCGGCCTGCCGGTTTCCTGAATCCCTTCATAAATGTTACTTTGCTCACACTCCAACAGCACGTCAAGTATTAAAACCATATGCCTCCATTCACTCCTATCAAATACGCTCACACATGCTTGCTGGAAATCCAAGCCCCGCACACAAAACTTCCTTTACCCCTCCCTCCAACCTTTCCTAGGCCGACCCCTACCCCGCCTTCCCTCCACTACAGATTTATACACTCGAAGTCACTCTGTCTCGTTCCATTCTCTCTACATGTCCAAACCACCTCAACAACCCTCCTCAGCTCTCTGGACAATCGTTTTGGTAATCCTGCACCTCCTCCTAATTTCCAAACTCCGAATTCTCTGCATTATATTCACACCACACATTGACCTCAGACATGACATCTCCACTGCCTCCAGCCTTTCTCCTCGTTGCAACATTCATCACCCATGCTTCACACCCATATAAGAGCGTTGGTATAACTATACTCTCATACATTCCCCCTTTACTTCCATGGACAAGGTTCTTTGTCTCCACAGACTCCAAGTGCTCCACTCACCCTTTTCCCTCATCAATTCTATGATTCACCCATCCTTCATAGACCCATCCGCCGACATGTCCACTCCCAAATATCTGAATACATTCACCACCTCCATACTCTCTCCCTCCAATCTGATATCCAATCTTTCGTCACCTATTCTTTTTGTTATTCTCATCACCTTACTCTTTCCTATATTCACTTTCAATTTTCTTCTTTACACACCCTACCAAATTCATCCACCAACCTCTGCAGCTTCTCTTCAGAATCTCCCAAAAGCACAGTGTCATCAGCAAAAGCAACTGTGACAACTCCCACTTTGTATTTGCTTTTATCTTTTAGCCCAACACCTCTTGCCAAGACCCTCGCATTCACTTCTCTTACAACCCCATCTATAAATATATTGAACAACCACGGTGACATCACACATCCTTGTCTAAGGCCCACTTTTACTGGGAAATAGTCCCTTCCCTCCTACACACTCTAACCTGAGCCTCACTATCCTCATAAAAACTCTTCACTGCTTTCAGTAACCTTCCTCCTATTCCATACACCTGCAACATCTGCCACATTGCCCCCTATCTACCCTATCATACGCCTTTTCCAAATCCATAAATGCCACAAAAACATCTTTACCCTTATCCAAATACTGTTCACCTATATGTTTCACTGTAAACACTTGGTCTACACACCCCCTACCTTTCCTAAAGCCCCCTTGTTCATCTGCTATCCTGCTTTCTGTTTTACTCTTAATTCTTTCAATAATAACTCTACCATACACTTTACCAGGTACACTAACAGACTTATTCCCTATAATTTTTGCACTCTTTTGTCCCTTTGCCTTTATACAAAGGAACAACACACGCTCTCTGCCAATCCTAGGTACCTTACCCTCTTCCATACATTTATTAAATAATAGCACCAACCACTCCAAAATTATATCCCCACCTGCTTTTAACATTTCTATCTTTATCCCATCAATCCCAGCTGCCTTACCCCTTTC